>PYAF01001788.1:161666-173702 GCA_007407185.1 Glycine tomentella
ATTTTTTAACATAAAATTTTGTTTTTTAAATAATAATCTATTCTATTTATGTTTTGTAATCGATATTTATATCCATTTATCATACGGTTAACCATTCTTGGGCAAATTCATTAGAATGATTATTCTTTTTATAATCATTGGTTTTTATATTTAAATTTAATGTATACAACTTTTATATAAATGATATTTAAATTTTTTTCATATCAAAACATCCTTCTTCTTTTTTAATTTGAAAGTATAAAAGTTATATTTCTTAAAAATTATAATATATTCTATTTATGTTGTGTTAGTCATATTTATATCCATTTGGTGTACCGGTATTCATAATAGGACAAGTCCATTTGGATAAATTTTGTTTTATTTTATAAGTATTGGTTTTTTTATATTAAGAGACTCTTAGATATTTATATTTAATTTTAATATATATAAAATTTTATATGAATAATGTTTATATTTTTTTTATAAAAACATCAATCATTTTTTAATTTGAAAGTATAACAATTATATTTTAATTTATGTCGAGCTAGATAAAAAAATTAAGTAAAAATTATCAAATTCTTTGGTAGACATTTATGTCCATTTTCATAGTTGAATAAAAACAATAGTTTAAAAGTAGAAAAATATTTTTTTAAAACTATTATATATTTTATATATTTTTTTAAAACTATTAGATAAAAAAATTAAGTAAAAGTTATTAGATTCTTTGGTAGATATTTATATTCATTTTTATAGTTAAATAAAAAAAAACTACATAAAAAAAACTCAAACTCTTTATGTTGTACTTGTTAGTTATGGACGACCATTCACACCTCATATTTTGATGTTTACAAAAAGTATAAATTTTTTATAATCTAATGATTTGATGTTAAGTGGATAAGACCAACTTTGTTAAAATACTTAATCGTTATCTAGATATCTTGTGCATATTTAAAGTGGAAAACATTGTGTTAAGATATAATCAGCGTCCATGATGTTGTAAAACCAATAATGTCCACTCTTTATGATAACCAATGTTATACACTAAGTGTAGTCAACACTCGCGTCTAATTGATATAAGTCTCTTACAGAATATTCCTCAAGGGTCATTTTCGACAAGGACAAGGAGCACATGTTGTTGTCTATACTTTTATTACTTTCCTCTCCAATCAAAGTGCGCCACGTCGTTTCGCCTTCCAGTGTGACACAACAGTCATTTCAAAGACTCAGCGCTAATCCTGTAATAGATCCTTCACTAAAGTCTATAAAAGTAAACCTCTACCCAAAAACATAATAGGAAAAATATCATAAAGAAATGAGAAAATCTCTAAAGCGAAGCTCTGCAAAAATTGTTGGAGATACATTTAATCTTTCCTTGTTTATCCTTTGCCAAGAAAACTTACTTTGTCCTTGAGCTTTATTGTTTATCCACTCGTTGAATGTTAATTGAATCTATATATTCATTCAAACTATTGTTTGTGAAATCCAGGAGTGACTTAGTGTTAAAAAATACTTGGATTTTCTTAAATTCAAGGGGAGTCTAAGATACACTACTACAAAAAAGGCATTTAAAGACGCCCTATCAAAGATGGTTGGTGCATAACCGTCTTAGTTGGTAAGGTGGTGGCATTTTCGTAAATAATTTGTTATTTACGAAGACGGTTATAGAACAACCGTCTTAGATAGTGTAAAACAAAGACGAGTTGAAGTGAGAACTGTCTTTGTTTCCTGGTATTCAAAGATGGTTGGTCAAAACCGTCTTTGAATTAAAATTCCCCTAAAAATAGCTTTCCCTCTCAGACATTTGTTTGAGAGTACGCGACCTAATTTTGTTTCAATTGTACACCCTCCCTCGCAACCTAATTATTCCCTCCTGCTTTCCGTCATGTGCTCCCTCAGACGGTGGTGGCCGCCGGTACTCGTTCTTGAGGTGTAGGTTTCGTCATTGCATTGTCTTAATTACTCTTGGCTCCATAAAGTTGCCATGTCTTGCAACACAGATCTCTGCAAAGGGATACCCACTACCAGGTAACCCCCATTTCACACTTTTCTTTACCATTATTTTGTTGGATTTTTCTTTGGAGTAACCCAGCTAGTAAAAGTTCGATTTTTTGAACTGTGGTTGAGTTGAAATTATATTTCATGGGACCCCAAAAGGCTTAACTGAGATTGGTTTGTCTATTGACATGTTTTAGGCACATTGAGTATTGCATGCACAGAGTAAATTTGCTGTGCCATTTTGGGGTTAAGCCTATTCTAGTGTTTGATGGAGGGCTTCTGCCAATGAAGAGTGAACAAGAGAACAAGCTTGGCAGGTACTCTCTTTGTCTTCATGACATTGTATTTTGTTTGTGTTAAATGGGTATTTTTAAGGTATTTTTTTGTCGCGAAAAATAAAAACCTATCTTTTGTTGAGTTGAGCGACACCTTGATTGTTAATAGGATGCTTTCATGTATGTTATGTTGAGCAATGTCATACTTAAGCTATGAACTTCTATATGAATGAGGTTACTGATTTGAGTTTCATCTGTATCCAGGGAGATAATTGTAAAAACACATTTATGTCATTATGTGGTTACATATCTGAATATTTTTTCAATGAGATTCAATTTCATTAGGTTAACATAATTACATAATTTTAATTGAACTTTTCTTTGCTGATCAATGTCCTTTTTATTGAAAACTTTGATGTGGGCTTATAGATAACAACAACAACAGTAGTAACAAAAAGGGAATTCATTGTTGATCTATGCCAATTATAAGCCATTATTATGTGATAAAAACTTATTTTGGCATGTTTGTTCTCTAATTTTGGTTGTTTATTTGCATTTAAATTTAACATATAAAACTTCATAAATGGTATTATGGTTCTAAGCTCGAACTTCTAATCAAATCAGGACTGATTTGGATCTATAATCTTTCTTCATATAGTTTTTGTATTTTCAAATTTTTTTTGTATTGGTTGAATGCACCAATCATGTTGAGATGCAACTTAAATTGACTGTCTTAAAAATTATTTAATTGTATTAGGATTGGACTCTCCATTTGTGTTGTCATAACAATTAGTGCTTTTGTTGAGCGTTGAACTATGGAAAGGGCTACTTATAGGTTACATTAAGGTGTAATGTACCAAATACTGATAGGTGAGGGAAAGGGGCTACTATCTGGTAGGGTTTGTATCAATAGGGTGAAGCCTATGTAAACATCATTTCTTGAACACTTGTCGCAATGTTATGAGTCTTACATTGAGTAGAATAGCAAGCTTAATGTGGTACATAAGCTATGCGGCTATCCCACCCAATAGCCTAGTCTTCTAAGTTTAGCTCTCCTTCTGTGCTAAATTCATAACAATTTTTTGTTTTTGTTTTTGTTTGATTCTATGTGTGAATGATGTAATTTCAAAATTCAAACAATGATGTGACTCTGTGCTTGTAACAGCTGTCTGCATTTGCATTAGCTTCTCCCTTTGTGGGATATTTCTTCCTCAGTGTACAATGGGTCTGCATGTAGTGCAACTCCTCAAATGATATAAGCTGACAATTTTGAATAATAACATGTGTACATTAGGTTGTTATTCACAAGCACAATTTGTTGAAAATAGCAGTAATGCCATGTTGAAAATAGCAGCCCATACTCCAATGTTGCACTTAAAACATGTATCCACAACTTCCCACCCCACACGTCCATATACATTCATTTCTCAGACACTCTAATACTACTACCATCATTATTACCATGATCGTCACCACTATCAGTTTTTCCCATTTCAATCACCACTCCTTTCTTGTCTCTTATGATGGCTTGCCCGTTTATCGAATGCCCATGCCCCCTGGCTGACATAGTGAACGGAGACTCAAAAGGGGTTTCCAAGCCTTTTTTATTTTGTGTTTAGAGGCCACCAAACCTTCTATTTTTCCACTCTCAAGTTTAATATGTTATCCAACAAATTCAATGGAAAAGTGTTACTGTGTTGTGTGGGCCATATTCTGTGTTTATTTAGGTGCTGGATACATATTCCAGTTTGTTTCTGTGGGCTTAAGTGCTTGTGTTGTGTTGTTTTTTGCTTCATTCAGTACAAGACCTGTATACACATTCTAAGATGCTTGTACCAAAATGTTCTTACTTCCTAGTCTTCAATTAGCTTGTTAGAATGGAAATTTTATAAACGAAATAAGTATATCCTTTTATTTCTAGGGTAGCACATCAAATGTCAAGTTGACATTTGCCTTGAACTTGCTTTAATATTGGTTAAATCAGTACCTTACTATTTGTCTAAAATGTATTGTTGACAATAATTATGCAAGTTTATTTCGTTCAACTTCACTTTTATTCATTCATAGTTTATCCTATAAATATTTAATGCAAAAGTTGATTTTTAGTTTGCAAGACAAGTTCAGTTTATTTTATTTTTAAACTTGTTACTAGTGGTTATGAACAAGTTTGTAAAGAAGTTTATGTAAAGAGGCTTGGCTAATTGTGTTGCATGGATAATGGTACCGGACAAAATTAGTAGCAACTATGCATCATAGTTGTTCAACACATTAATTTAAAATGTAAAGTTCATATTGTTTGAGTTTGAGTAAGTACAAATGCACAATAATAGAAAATCCAATTCTTCTAGGTTTCATACTTGGTCTTAATTTGAATGACACCGAGAGGTAGTATTTAGCATGACATAAAGGGAATGCCATGAGTCTTTGCATTCTGTCATAAATCAAGGGTTCAGCTCTTGAAAGAATAAATGGAGGTCCCTCCTCCATGTCAACACAACTAGAATCCCCTCCTTCTTCTGCAACGTTCCTTTCAAAGCATTCAATCATAGCTCCAAGGGTGGAGTGAGCAACCTTTAGTGTTATTGAAGTTCCAGGACAACCTCTTCTTCCACTCCCAAAAGCCAAAAGTTGATAATGTTGTCCCCTAACATCAACTTCATCCATTTTTCCACTATCATTATCATTGCTAAGAAACCTTTCTGGCCAAAACTGAAGAGGGTCATCCCAGTGCTTTGGATCCCTACCAATAGCCCACACATTAGTAAAAACCCGAGTCTTTGCTGGAATGTGATATCCAGCAATGGTGGAATTGTTAGTTGACTCTCTCAATACAAATGGAGATGAAGGGTGAAGCCTCAATGTCTCCTTCACTATGTGTTGGAGATAAGGAAGATTTTCTATATCTAACTCCATTACCATTCTGTCTTTGCCAATGATAGAGTCAATCTCCTTGCTTGCTTTCTCCATGATTGTGGGATGGTTAATTAGTTCTGCTAGTGACCATTGTAGAGTAACTGCAGTTGTGTCTGTCCCTCCTGTAAACATACCCTGAGAAATAATAAAGAAACATTGTTGTCATGTGTCATTGTGTTAAATCCCTCAAAATGTTAACAATGCTTTTTTCCAAATTTATGGGTTGTAAAAAAAAGGTTAAATGACAACACAAGTCAATTTTCACAACTCTAACTAATTAATATGAAAAGATACTGGTAAGTGTAGTTGCACAATTGACGTAGATGGAGTTATTATCACAACATAACTTCATCTGTCCTATCTTTCTGTTATTAGTTTTTTTGAATTTGTTTGACTCTTTTCTGTTTATGAATTTCTATATTAGATTTACTATTATCTGTAAAGTTGTTATTAGCTTCAGCTTTATCTTTTCTATCTGTTGTTAGTCTATATAAGATGCAACCATCAAATCTGAATATAATAATTATTCCCTTCATCGTTTCTCTATAAGATGCTTCGCTAGTATGGCCGGGTTATGATTATTGCTAATGTGGGATTTTGTTAACAATTGTAATTGTCAATGATACACTCCATCATGGTGTCAAATCTCTCATGAACCACCTTCAGCTTCTTCCCAATTCCCTGCAGATCCAACCCCCTACAAAACCAAAAATAATCTTCTAGGTTAAACATTTCACTCACCTTGGAAGACTCCTTCATCCTTTTTGTCACCTTGTGAGCCTCATCATCATTTCTGAAACAGCTTTTTCCTAGTGCCTTTCTCATCAGCATGTTGTTTGTTACCTTTTATTTTCACAGCTTCTTGATAGAGTTTTTGAAACAAAAAAAGCAAATATTTGATATAAATAAAATCTTAATCCATCATACCATTGCCATTTTGCTTACTACTTGTGGTTGAAAATCTTTTTAGAACTCAGGAAGAGAAGAGAATCAACTCAAATTGCCATTATCTGGTTTCTACTCTGTAAATTCTCTCCACTGCTAAACAACACCCATCTTCTCTAAAACAAAAATAAAGAAAAATCCATAATTTGTTGCTTTTCTTACTACTACAATTTTTTCACTTTAGCATTTCCAACTCCACCAATGCATCACCTTTTTGGCTTTTCTTCTTACTAACTCAGACAACTACCACCACCATGGCTTCAAAATCTAGGTTAGTCAACTTTTTCGGTGTCACTTGTGAAGATCTTATTTCGGTTTTGGCCCCTATTTTTTTTTTGTTCTTGTGTGTGTGAGAATTGTAATTGCATTCTGCTTGATGAAGTTTGATCTGGTGTGTGTGTCTGTGTGAGAATTGTAATTCCTTTTCTACTACCTTAAGTAATGTTTTGTGGTGCTTCTTATTAATTATCCACATGCCTTATGGGAATGAATGCCCTTATTGTAGTGTTGTTACTAATTGATATGTTGTTCCATATTGCAGTTGTTAAACCAGAAAACACTATTCTTTCTAATCTCTCTGTTATTGAACACAGGGACGTAGTTGTGCTCATGGACAATGAAGGAATATAGTATGACATCTGTAGAAGATCACTACAATTAGAAAGGTCGAATCACAGTAAGTTGAACCGCTTGATGTCTCAAATCATCTATTAATCACATCCTTGAGATTTGATGGTTCAACCAATGTGGACATTTCCGAGTTCCAAAACCAACTTTGTCCCATATACTAAAGTTTCATTTCATGTTTTTGTTACGGAATTTTCACCACGGCAAGCGTACCGTTTTATCGTTGTAAGTTTCAAACAGTTTCTCAGTTAATCCAACTAAAATTAAACAGTTGAATAGATATGTACAAGTAGGTTGAACGATATTTCATTTGTTGATGCAGGTAAAGTAAAATATCTAAACTTTAACGGAAATGAAAATATATTTTATGAGAAAGCGGGATTGGATTTCATCATTCTTAACGTTCTATATTCAATTAATATTTACCATGCATAAATCACCATCTATTCTTTATTGATGCACACTAGGTTACCTTGAATCGATTCCTCGCATCCAAGTTCTAAGGATATTTTACTAAATATCGATCCCTCGCATATTTAAGTAAATTACCCCAGCGTTAAGACTATAATCGCGTGCTTTTATGCAATCGAAACATTATGCCCTATTCCTAGAAACGTAACGTAACGAGTAATTTCATTCAGTTCAAACCCTAAGATTACTTTCCAGTCTCACTTCGGATTTAAGTTCGTGATACTAGTGATCAAGTAGGATCAAACATTAAGCGCAGAATGAAACTACCAATAAGAAATAGAACGACTCATGCATGAATATTAAAAGAAGTATAGGGTTAAGAAGATTACATCCAACCTCTAAGAAGCTAGCCCAGCATGGAGAGAACCTCCTCTCGGAAGAAGCTGCTGAACGTTTCCATCCTCGCTTCTCTCCGACAGAGCTTCCACACTAAACCTCACTTCTCTCACTTTCTTAACCTACTTAAACATACTATTTAAGTACCTAACACCTAAGAACAAATCTAAAGCTAGTGAGGGAGAGAGTCTCCAAAAATTGATGCCAAACTCCATGGATTCGTGGCCTATTTATAGGAAATCACCACCAGCCAGCTTTGGTCGCCCAGGCCACCAATTTCTTCATGTTCTGGTCGCCTGGGCGAGCTAATGCAATCTTTTGGGAACTTGTAACTCACCCAGGCGAGTGAAATGCACTATGGTTGGTCGCCTGGGCGATCTTATAGCTTAATGGTGAAGTTTTGTTTGGGCTTTGTCGATTCTGGGCCTAATTTGCTTGTGGAACTTCCCATACTTGTTGTGCACACCCTCCTTGCTTGCTTTGATATTCCGGAAGCTTCGAAAATCCACAAAATCTATTCAAATACAAAGCATGATTGAATTAATCTTCCGAAACACTTTAAACATGAGTATAAGGTGCTTATTAACTAGGTTTAGGGATTTTTATAAGCCAAAATGAAAGAAATCAAAAGATAAGTGCCAATATTTTAAACATGAAATTAACTGAAATGTGGCACTTATCAGTTTTCTTCTTATGCCCTTGTGATATATCCTGCGAAGGACTACCATGAGCAGCTGTCAGTGTCATCCAAGACATCAAGCATGAAGGTCAAGTGTGATCCAAGACATGTCAAGGACATGACATGCTGCCTCATGTAACATGGGGATGTTTTTCCAAAAGATGTAAACCTTGATGTGTCAAATATCAACACAAAGATAGAAGTTCTCTTCGTTGACTGGTAAGTACACTTCCTTGGAAGAACAACATATATGATTTGAAGATATATTCAATGCATAAAGATCTAATGAAGTAAATCACTTCACTCATGTATCACGTACACAGTTATGATTTCCATGGTTGTTCTGTTGATCCTCAAGTTATTTTTAATTTCATGAATACAACAAAATCATGCATGTAAAACTGGATAGGTAGATATGACAAAAGAAGCAAACTAAAAGGTTATAAGTCTTGGATTGATTCTTCTTGTAGCTTGTTATTCAATGAATGTATGAACATTATTCCTGTATTTTCCTTGCGTTAGCGATTATTGACATGTTGGTATCCTCTTAATTTAACTGAACTGGAAAGTTTTTGATTGTGTTGAGTATGAGCAAGGAATTTATGGATCATGTAGCGTAGCTATTTATTTGAATTAGGACCATGGTGTAAGAAGATCCACCTTATCAAATGTTAATGATAATCTGCTTCTTGACTGGTACTAAAAAAGCCCTTATGTGTTCTTTGGATGATCATGTGAGATGTGTTGTGGATGTATTGACAAATAATTAGTAAAATGAATGTTTGAAAGAAGGACAACATGATCCATTGCTTTTTGCACATGAGTGTATTGACACATGATTATTTAAATTCAACTATATTAAGGTGAATGTTATTGTTTCCAGTTCAAATTCTGCAATTATTTTTATGAATTCAAGTTGGACAACTATATTAATGTTATTATTGAAAGAAAAAGCAATTGTAAGTTGTTATTCATGTTTTAGCTTTCCTATTAATGATTCCTTTTACAACACTATCTTCCAATTTTATGTAGTAAATTTATTATTATCCAGTTCATGTGAGTTTGAATTAGTAATTCTAATTTTTTATATTTGAACTAAATAAAAAAATATAGGAAAACGCGATTGTAAGACGATTATCAATGGTAAAATCATAAAAATAATTTTTTTAAAAAATTAGAACGCTTAAAAATAAGTAAATCTAAGACGGCTCTATAGTTTCATTTGTCTTTATTTTCTTCTTTATTGATTATATGAGCTATACCTTTTTCTATCATTTGGCTATTGGGGTTTATGGTTTTTGTTTATTAAATTAGTTAATTTTGGATACATGCTTTCTGATATACTAAGGGAAAACAATATAAACATTGACAAGATGGGTTTTAATGTTGTTGCACAAGCTATTTTAGAATATATTTTCCTATGTTGAGGATTGAAGGAGAACAAGTGTTCACATTTTATCATAATCACAAGTGTTGACAAAAAAGTGATGCATTTGATTGTTAGAATGTCTTCTTCATCATTCAGCCCATGTATATTTTCATGTCAACATGTATGAATAACCATGATGTTAGATATTTTTAATATGTCAGTCTACATGCAATATTAAATCATGTATTATATGTTATTTATAAGATTTTAATGTCCTTATTAAAGTGATCTTTAAGGATAAATTTATTGAGATATAACATCTCATTTGGTGAGATAAACTATATATAATTATAGATGCCATAAGTCTTATTTATGTTACTATGATAGGTGAAATAGAAATAAGAAGTATTTACTATTTATAACGATTCCTGAATGAGTAAAAGGATGAAAAGACACAATTCATGATATGATACTTAACTATTATAAAAAGGGTTATATTGTTCAATTTATATGTATCAATTTTATTTTCTAACATTCCATCACTAGAGAAGATCAAGAGAGATTATGCAAAGAGACTTGAAAGATCATTGAGCACAATTATTTCTTTCTCTTATAATTATATGTGGATACTGGTTTGCTTCCGCTATTGTCTTGTTTTTTTTTTTTATATTCTTGATGATTAACATAAAAGTTCGTGTATGATGTTTATCATAATCAAGTTTATCTTCTCCCAATTTCTAACACATGATGCTTATTCAGGTTGAGTAGGAAAAATGTACTCCTTCTAGATTCATATATAAACAAAAAATTACTTTGTATTTTGAACTTAAATATAAGTAAATTTAATTTCACCCCTATTTAATGATGTCATTTCTAAAATACCCTTCATTTAATTGCAACTCTGTTTTTAAGAACTCTATTTTATTCATGATAACAAATTCTAGTGAAAGACATTTTTGGAATAACTTCATTTTTTACTTGATATTAGTAAAATTAAATCATTTCATGTAACTTTCTTAATTAGTGTAAAAGTAATTATTTTTGCTTATTATGAATATAGAAGGAGTACTATATTTATCTTTCTTCTAATAAAAATCTATTTATTTTATTTTGAAGGCAATGATAATCCACATATATGATTAATATAGTATGTATTTTCTCTCATTTTGATTAAATTAAAACTTATTTTAATTTTTTAGCCAATGACATATATAAATCACTTAAAAAATAAATGGATGTATTAAGTTTATTTTTTGTTTTAAAGTATTCATATTCATTGATTAATTTAATTCACACATTCTTATTCTTTCATATGGTATGATAAGTGAATGAAACTAAAGTATTCAAAGTCATTTGCTAATTAAATTCATGTGTTCTTATTCTTGCATTAGGACAAAAGTCTTTGTAAAGTTTGATTGTGTGATAATGAAGGTCTTTTTTGTTCCCTTCTATGTTCTTTGCAAAAAAAAATTATCCTTTGGAATATATTTGATATAATATGATGCAAATATAAATGTTAAATAATTTGTTTACATGCTCTAATAGGACATTTAATTTTTGCAACTGCATTGATTCTATCCTAATCAAGGTGAGCAAATATATAAATTATATATCCTTTGTTTGTTTACCTTTTGGGTCTTTTTTTTTCCATCTCTTACTAATTTATTTCTTCATTATTGGTGTGATTGTGTTTGTTTATATTTGATTTTGCTTTATTAAGTGAGACAAAGTGGTGTTTTTGTCTTTATCAAGGGTCCCATGTTTATTTATCCACATGCTTTCTTTGACATTTATTTTCTATTTCCCTTTACCATTGCAATAGCTTAGGAGGGTATTCAATATTTTGAATCGACGAAGTGTTGCAAAGGAAAATGTCTAAAGTAATGGAAATGGTGAAGTGCTTATCATTGAGACAAATAAAGAAGGGTTGTCAGGTTGTTGTCATAATTTTTAGATACTGGCACAAGTCAAACATTCCTTGAGGAAAAATACTTTAGTTTGCTTAAGCATAAGTATTGGAAAGTGATTTATGGATGGTAGTGATTTAATGCTTCGCCATTAGTAGTTTCAGTCTACACTTTTTAGTTTTATGTTCATGAATAGAACTATGTGTAATGAATAATTTACCAAAGTATTTGATTATTAATTGATATTACTTTATTGAGAGGTCTTCTCTATATTTTGTTTTACATAATTTTGTTTTTATGAAAAATGGATTAAAATATTGAATTATTTAGTACTATTAAAATTACTTATACTAATTTAAGTTAATTTAAGATTCATTCTTTTAGTAATACATTCTATCACAAATATTTCAATCATGAATTTATAATTCTTAAATGTGTTTTTTTTTGTTTGTTTATGTTTGCAGGAGGGTTTTTTATGGTGATCATACAAGTGAGTTAATTTGCAATGATAATCATATGTTGTTTTACATATTTTTTTAG
>PYAF01001788.1:173802-200972 GCA_007407185.1 Glycine tomentella
TGTGTTGTTAAATTTGTTGAGGCTCTATATATACTCTTCTAATATAATGTGTTAATTTAGGCTTCTTTTCTTTTGCAATGCTATCATAAAGATATTTACATAATATATATAAATTTATCTTTTTCAATTTAATCTATGTGAACTTACAACTAATTATTTAATCAATCATTTCATAATGTGAAGTTAAATATAAACAAGTATGACCATGATGTTACATGCAATATTATCCCACGTTTTTATTCATATTTATAACACACATTACATGAAATTTCACTACTAATAGTTAGTTTTCTTTTTTTTTTTTTTGTGGAAAAATAATAGGAAGTACACAAAATTTGCTAGAGCCTAGAAGCAAGTATAGGAAGTTGATTAATTGAGACATAGATAGTTAAGATAATATAATATTCAAAAATCATAATAAAGTTTCATTCTTTCACTCCTTCTTTTTATATATGTTTGCTAATGATATGATGCTTAATAAATTGGATGCTATTTGAATAGGAGTCCTTTGAAAATGCTTGACCTTTTGAAACCCCTTCGATTGAATGGTGTTACAATTAAAAGTCTTTTAAAGATGTTGAACTTCTATGTATGTGTTTGGATTATAGTTTACAACGTTAACTTGAGTTGAACATAATTTTGTAAACTTAAAAGTTTGGTTAAAATTAAATTTAGTGGAATTTTATTTATGTTTGGGCTCTTATATTCTAAAAGTACTTTTATCAAAATGAAGCTTGTTAATTTGGATGATATTAACTAAAAGTACTTTTAAATGTGTAATTACTCAAATGAGTATATATTTCATAATGTGATATCAATATTATTAATTATTTTTAATTATATATAAATTAATATATTACTATTATTATTATTATTATTACATCTTGTAAAAAAATGGTGTTTATATTATTAATTAAAAACTATATGTTTACAATTTTTTTAAAAAAATATGTATATAAAAATATATTTAATATTAATGCAATTTAGTCACAAATAATTTATTTAAATGTAATTTAATATAAATCTATTGTATTAAATTGAATATAAATGCAATTTCATATTAATTTAATTACAAGAAAATTAACGCAATTTAGTCCCCCTTTCATTCACATTGATTCAAATGACCAATTCTGAACCAGTCAAGTGTGTCCAAATTTGCTATTCAGTGATAATTTTCTTTTAGCATTGTTGGTGTTACACGTTCAAGATAAAAGTAACTCCATAGTTGCTTAGGGGACAACGCTCATTTTTAAGAAATCCATGTTCAACCCAATTGTGGTTGGGAATTGCCAAACAAGTATGAACATTGTTCTATGAAGGTTGAATGTCCATTTGAGTGACCAAATGGTGAACCAAACACACTCTATGTTAATTTTCTAACAAATGCAGTACAAGTTCAATTGTAAACGAGAACCTAAAAGGGTTAGGGCACAAAATTGTTAAGATTGTTGAGACAAAAGTTCAACAAATAGAAATGCTTGCTAATGCAATTTTGCTAGCAAATGAGTTGCTTTTGCATGTTATTATCAAGCTTTAACATAACACTAGAGGCGATGACTGTAGAAAGAAGGACTAGACAAGCACAATGTCTTTCCTATCATAATTTTATTAGTATATTTTAAGTGATTTAAATTTATTATAGGAGAATTGTATTGTTCTTTTTTTTTGTTTACAATTGTTGTACTGTTCAACTAGCAATAGCCATTGAAAGTAATAATATGAATAAATAATTGCCTAGTTTTTTTAAAGAGTTGTTTAATTTTATTCTATCATTCATTGGCGAAAAAGATATTTACATCACATGAAAGGAGAGGTTCAACTTGATAAGGTTATTCCTCTAACCAATATCTATCCTTAAACATGAAGGCTAAATTGGTTATGCTATCCGCAACTATGTTACTTGTCCTTCTTACAAAACTAAATCTCAAGAGGGAAAAATTGAGGCATATCACTTTACAATCCTCAATAATATCCATAAAGTAGGTGTTGAATCCTTTTTATTCTTTTGATTCCATGCTTGAAAGATCTACAAGCAATTCGTCTCCATAACCCCGGAGTCCAACATCAAATCTTTTGCAACTTGTAAAGCCCATCTGTAACACATGGCCTCTGCTACCTTTGGAGGTTGGCAATGAAGGACCATTTGTAACACCCTAAGTTTTGAGTACTAGGAATATATCACAAGGAGAACTCTTATTAAGACCACCTTTCTGTTATATTTTCTGTAAATATTTGTTATTATTATTTGTATATTATTGATTTTGTCGTAAGCATGTACTTGTGTTGTGATAGTGTGTATGTTCCGATACATGTGTATTTCGTGTATTATTATTATTATTGTTGTTGTTGTTATCTTTATTATATTATATTTGGTGTTAGAAGAGTATTAAATTAACTTCTTATGGTTAAAATGCTTGAAAAATTGTCTTAGTATTAGTTTTATGATGACAATCCTAGATAGACCATGTCATATCTTGAGTTAGAGTAGTCTGTTTGAGGTGATTTTTGTGTTGTTGAAAAGCTTGCTGAAAAAGTTACAATTCATTTATCCACCTTTAAAACCAAATTCAGTTTCTATTTTAGAGAAAATCATCTCCAAAGTAGGTCACTCGATCATGAAAAACCCTCTGAGTCCCACATTGGAAAAAATAACCTCATGAACCCTTTTCTTTCCCTATATATAGAGGAGAACAACAAGCCTTATATGCACCAAAGAATTAAGTGAGTTTAGTGTTAGGCACAGAGTCTCTCAGTCAATATTTTTATATTTTCCTTTGAGTTTTCAAACTTGGGGAATTTAGACGGCTTGAGATTGTGTTTTAAATCACAACCAAGTTTTTGCCATAGTAAGAGTTGTCGCAGAGATCGTGGTGGATGAAACCATTGGATCAATTCATTCTTATGAGTGGTCATGAGATCATCTTCTTTTTCCTTGTTGAGAAATTGCTTCATTCGAGGTTAGGGAGAGTGAATTCTCTTTTTTTCTTGTTGTATGAGTGGTAATGAGCCACAAGTAGATTGTATGATCTTAGGTTTTTTATAATATCAAGTTTATTTTCTTGGATGGGTTGTAAATAACCTGAAGCACTTTGTTTTTTTATGATTCGGGTGAATTTAGTTGTTATATGTTTTGATGTTTAGTCATTTTGATGTTCTTGAAATTGAATTTGATAATTGATGTTGGACGCACATGTTGATTTTATGATAGAAAATGTTAACTTATAACACCAAAACGTGTAATTTAAGGATATTAGACTTTGTGTTCTTCATACAAGTTGTAGCCCTGGATGTTATCTAGTTAAGAGATTTTATTTCACTCAAAAAAGATTTATGTAACTCTAGATATTACAATTTTAGTGAGTAAAGGTTAAACTGTCAGAATTATGTCGTCAGTTTGTATATTCCCTAATTTTAGGTTCCTAAATTATTGAAAGAGATTTTGAGGTCAACATAAAAGATATACATGATTGTCTTATCCTTCTAATGAGATAAAAACCAATTTAATAGGATTAGTAAAACTCTTTACATGATTATTATACTCGATGAAGGTCATAGTAAGGTAGGAGGAAAAATGAGTGAGTAATATTGGTATCATAATCAATGGTAGTACAACACATGATGTTATACTTATGATTTGACGAATGAAGTGATGTGATGATATTTTTATGTAAATGAGTGAATGTGCTCATGATTGATATTGTGACTGAATGCGTGATGTCCATGAGTATATGTGAAAGTAATATGCCTTGGTATGCATATGTGTTGCAAAAAATGTTGGGAGAACCTATCCCCGCAGGATAGAAATCTCTTAGGGAATTTGAAAATAAATCATGCGCATATTGTCTATGAACCATGAATCATGTTGTGCATGTGTTTTGAAGTGAAAGATGTTTATGAACCTAATCGAGGAGGTCATGAATGAGTTATCGTATGACTCTGAACTTGGGGTGCAACAGTTTGGAATCTTCTTTAAGCTCATGTTGATCACATGTGTTGGAGTTTGAAAATGATAGGAATACTTCAATACAACCAAGAGGGGGGGTGAATTGGTTGAACCTTGGTATTTAAAAATTTTACTATCAGAGTTTCCACAGGATCTTTATCACTTAAACAAAAACTTTTGAAATCAAGAATCTTTATATTCAATCAAATTCCTCTGTTAAGAAAATCAATAGACAAATGGAAAGCTTACTGTGCAAAGAATATGATTCACAAATCAAAGCAATATTGAGATGATGAGATGAGAATAAAGATCAGCCACAATTTATACTGGTTCACTTCAAAAACTATGAAGCTACATCCAGTTTCTTCCACTCAACTCTAGAATGGAGTTCCATTATTGCAAATATATGTTCTTACAAGTTATTACAAAGTCTCTCTTTATCAACCCTAGATAAAGTTTAGAAATCTAAAACACTATTAGATTCTTAGAGACAACCCACTGAGAACACTACTCAGCAAACCCCCAGAGAAACTCTATCTCTAGTTAACAAGCAAGAAACTCATTTACAATAGACAAATAACTACAGAAATTAAAAACAGATTTACAAATTCAAAGATTAAGGAAAGAAGTCACCTGATGATCCAATGACCAATCATATGAATGATTCACCAGGTTGAAGAAAGATTTACAGACTTAGAACATCTCTTTCCTCAAGCTTTGAAAACAAATTTTGCTTCACTCAATCAATCAATAACCCATATGAATTTTGGTGAAGACAAGAACTTTGTGAACCCAAAAAAATCACTAATAGAATGTTAAGAACGCTTATGAATGCTCAGAATTCAAATTTCTCTTGTTTTTTTGACTCAGCAGAGCAAAGAGTTCTATTTATAACAGACTTCTAACTGAAAATAATAGATTATATACGCTCATGTAATCGATTATTTAGCATATGTAATCGATTAATTCAAGAATGTAATCGATTAAAATGTTTAAGATTTGTTCTGGGTTTGAGCTATGAACATAATAATCGATTATCCCGTCACGTAATCGATTAAAACATGAAGCTCTTCATTTTCAAATGCACTATGTAATCGATTATTGTTTCTAGTAATTGATTAAATCAACAAAGCATGTTTGACACATGCATAGTATATAATCGATTACAACCTTCTATAATCGATTAAGACAGAGAGTTTAATATTTTAATTTTAGCCTAGGTAATCGATTAATCCGATATGTAATCGATTACATTGTTCTTAGAAAGTTTTCCAGAAGGCACAAAGAACAAAATAATCGATTCCTATCTATCTGTAATCGATTAAAACAGCATAACCTTATTTTTCCAAAAACTTGGTTTTAAACTTGCCTTAATTATCAATTGCTTTTGTATTAACACACAATCTAACAATCCTAAGTGAATGATATGAATGATATGCACATTGGATCATCAGAGATAGCTTCTTCCTTTTACAACAATCACAAATTGATTTCCAAGGCTTCAAGGCATGTTGAAAGCACAAAACATCTGAGCTTGATTCTTTATTCATCTTCAAGTGACTCCTTTTGAATCAACAGAGTTTCCTTGCAAGTCCAGAACTTCCTAACGCGTCGTCGATGGTGTTATCTCGGTGAGAGTGATAGTGTTGGGTTTCTCATTATGTGATAATTCGTCAACTACATGGACTCTCGTGCTACATTCACAGTGTTTTTCAAAATGGTACCACATGCATACAACTATTGGTCTAATATGCATTGCATTTCGTGTGGGAATTTGTAATGGAATGTTTGATTTGGATGAGACATGCTTGTGTTATGGAATGCAATTGTTTATAAATGTATATTATATATTTATGACTTCCTTAATGTTTTAATTTTATTGTGAGATGTATCTCACTTTTTGTCTGTTTGTCTTGTTTGTTTTTAGGATGAATGCCACCCTTGCAAGTGAGTCTTTGTAAGGTTACGATGATGATGCTACATAAGAGGTTTAAGTCTCCACTTTATATTACTATTAATTTTAGGGTTATGAATGCTCTGAAACAATGTAACATTGGGACACATGTTTTATTCATTTATCTAAGGATTAAATTAATAAGTAGTTTTCACCATATTATATTTAGTATGGTTTGCATGGACTTTGGAGTGCCAAGATTTGTTTAACATGGAGTTACTTTATTTATTGATTTGTTTTCTTAAAGTTTACAAACATTTGTTTAACAAGTAATACTCTTACAAACATATGTGTTTTAATTAAATTATGCTATGAACATAAAAATAATATTATAAGTGTATGCATCTTGGGGTAGAATGGTGTTAAATTTAGTGAATATTGATTTAGGGGCTCCGTGCCTAATGCTAAGCCCACTTAATTCTTTGGTGCATATAAGGATTGTGGGTCTCCTTTATATATAGGGAAAGAAAGGGGTTCGTGAGATTATTTTATCCAATGGGGGACTTAGAGCATTTTTCATGATTGAGTAACCTACTTTGGAGCTGATTTTCTCTATGATAGAAACTGATTTTGGTTTTTAAGGTGTATAAATGAATTGTAACTTCTTCAGCAAGCTTTTCAATGACGCAAAAAACACTTCAAACAAACAACTATAACTCAAGATATGACGTGGTCTATCTAAGATTGTCATCATAAAACTCACACTAGACATAAACAACTTTTCAAGCATTTTAATTGTAAGAAGTTAATCTAATACTCTTCTAACACCAAATATAATATAATATGATAAAGATAACTACAACAACAACAATAATAATAATATACACAAAATACACATGTGTATAGGAACATACATACTATCACAACACAAGTACATGCTAAGGACAATTAATAATATACAAATAATAATAACAAATATTTACAAAAAAATATAATAGAAAGGTGGCCCTAATAAGAGTTCCCTTATGATATATTCCTAGTACTCAAAACTTGAGATGTTACACCATTGATGTGGCATAAGCAATGATATCTCCTTCAGGATTTCTGCAAACAAAGCCCATCCTGATAGCCTTTTTGTGTCTCATAGCAACATTAAATTAATTTTATATTTCTCATGATCAGAAGGGACCTACACACTTAGGAGTTGGTGTTGAGTTATCTGTTGGTTCTGATCTTTTTCCTTTCACATTACCCAAAAAGATCTTTTCATGACCAAATCCAAAGGGGTTCTCTTATGTTGGAAGACCCACTTATTTCTCTTTCTCCAAATAGACTAAAGAAGTCCATATATTTGTTGAAGCGCTCCCTCCTCTCCTCTGGCCAACCAATCTACAATCCATTGGTTAAAAGATGGAGTATGATGGGGGGTATGAATACCCAATTGACTACCGAACTAGACTGGTTTCACTTCCTCACATCTTACGAAAAGATGCTCTAGTGTTTCCTCTTCCTCCCCACAACAAGGGCAAAAAAGGTCCATGGAGGTCATTTTCTTTTGCAAATTTTTCTTCACAGGGAGGATATTTTGGCAAGCTCTCCATACCAAGTTTCAACATTTTGGGCAACATTCACCTTCCAAATTTGCTTCCAAAAAGAATCTAATGTTGAGCTTGTTAATGGTTCTTGGTTGAGAAATCTATCCATCAAGAGGTTGTATCCTGATTTGATAGAGTATGATCCATACTCTATGGGGCACCACATGATCCTATCTTGATCATTGAAAGACCAAAAGGGGATGGCAAGTATAACATTTGCTTAGTGCTCAGTGAAGTTTTCTTTATGGTGGATTGTTTCCAAGATCTGGTGGGATGATCTATGAGATTGAACACCCTCCCCCATTATCAATATACAAATGGCTTTGAAATTGAGCTTTGTTGTTAAGGAAATTCAAGATCCCTTTGTCAGCACTCAAACAAATATGGATCCCATTTCCAACTTTCCATATGGTCCCTTCCTCCACGAGTTGTTGAGAATAGGCAAGCCCAAGAAAAACTAGGTGAGTTGCCCCTTGTAGCTTCCAAAGCACAAGATTATGGAAAGTATTTGGCTTTAAGAGTTCTAGCCATAAGTGATTTAGGTTGGGTGAGCAAGCGCCACCACTGTTTTCCCAAGAAGGCTTTGTTAAAATTAAATACCATCTTAAAGTCGAGACCTCCTCGATGTTTGGGTTTGAACATTTTGTTCCAATAGATCCAATGGATCTTTCTTTCTCCTTCAAAGCTACTCCAAAAGAATCTAGAAGCCATGGCTTCAATTTGGTCGCAAATGGAGTTTGGCAGCTTGAAGCATCCTATTACATAACATGTAATAACCTAGAGAATGGCTTTGATCAAGATCTCTCTGTCAACTTAGGGCAATGTCCTCTCTTTCCATCCTTTGAGCTTTTTCCACACATGCTCAATCACAAATTGGAAGACTTAGGATTTAGATCTCCCAATAATGGTTGGGTGACCTAAAAAAGTCATCGATCCCTACATAGCCTTAACTCCTAGCAGCGTCTATAGCTGGGTTTGTTTGAGAGTCGAAATGTTTTGACTGCTAATCTTTGATTTGTGGAAATTTACCTTTCGACTAGAAGCTCTTTTGCATTTCCCTAAGATGTAGGCTATGTGTGAATCTTTCTCCATGGTTTCCTTGAGAAAAGGATATTTTCATCTGCGAAAAATAGATAAGAGATGATAAGGACCCTTGGATAAACTTTTATTTCATGGATAATGTTGTTGTCCACTGCTTTCTTTATCATGGTTAAGAGTCCTTCGATGTAGAGGATGAAGAGGTAAGGAGACAGGGGGTCTCCCAGTCTCAAACCTCTTTGGGGAAGAATTCAATGTGAGGTTTCCTATTGACCATGACCGCAAAGAAGACGGTTTCCACACATCTTATAATGAGGCTTATCAGTTTCCCTCGGAAACCTATGTGAGATAAAATGCTATCCAAGTATCTCCCCTTTATATGATCAAAGGCTTTTGCCATGTCCACTTTGAGGGCTAGGAAGCCTTGTCTTCCCGTGGTTTTTTTCTTCAAAATAAATAAAAAATCTTAAACGCAAGGAGATCATTGTTTGTGATATGCCTTTGCTGCACAAAGGTCCTTCAGTGTCATCCATAATTAAGGGAAGGACCAATTTAAGTCTATTGGCAATCGTCTTGGTGATTATTTTGAACAGGAGGTTGCATAGGCTAATCAGCCTGAAGCCACTAGGCTAGGAAGGGTTTTTGCACCTGGGGATCAAAACTATCATTGTCTTCTTCAGATCAGTTGGATCAACTTCACCATTAAGGATACTTAAAGCGCATCAGGTGACATCTTCTCTGATTTGAGGCCAAAATTGCTGGTCGAAGAGGGCTGGCTTTCCATCTAGGCCTGATGCATTTGGAATAAGGCCTCTTTCACTTTCGCTTTCGCTTGAGTAAAATCTATTTCCAACCAATTTTTGTCATTTTCCTACAACCTTCCATCAGCCAAGACCTGCTACACTGTCTATTTCAGAGGGGTTAGATGTTGAAAATAAATACAAAAATTTTAGTGAGGACTTCACCAATATCATCTTCATTTGTAACCACTTGGCTTTCTTTGTCAATGATTTTATTGATATGGTTGACCTTGTGCCTCTGCGAGGCCTTTTGGTGGCAAAAGGTGGTGTTATGGTCTCCTTCATGCAACCATGATGCACAGGATCGCTACGCCTAATAGGTTTCTTCAATTTCTAGCAAAGAGTCCAAGTTGGCTTCAATCGCATGCTCTTGGGTCATATTCATGGAGATTTCTCCCAGTTCTGTTCAAGTTTGCTAGTATATTTCTCCCTTTAATCCAAGATTGGTCAGTAATCATACCACATTCCTCATGTTGGGCCCACATCT
Organism: Glycine tomentella; assembly: GCA_007407185.1. NCBI lineage: Eukaryota > Viridiplantae > Streptophyta > Magnoliopsida > Fabales > Fabaceae > Glycine > Glycine tomentella. The sequence continues at coordinate 183,560 of PYAF01001788.1, forward strand.
TTTCAGAGCGGTAGATTCTCTCCCTTTTCCTCTGCCTGTTGTGTCTTATTTTCCCCATTGAAAAAGGATCACATTATGATGCCATTGATGTCTGAGGAGAGATTGGAGCTGAGAATCATTCCAATATTGTAGCCACTTGGAATTTGCTAGAGCTCTGTCTAAACGTTCTTCAATACAATTTGGCTTTTTCCTGTTGTTTGTCCAGGTGAACTTCAATCCAAAAAAAGGTATATCAGAGAGCCCACAATTTCCAAGAGTTTCTCTAAAAGCATTAACCTAATAGGACCTCATCCTACCTTGTCTTGAGCTTGGAGAGTTTGATTGAAATTCCCAATCAAAATCCAATGTTCGTCTGTTTGGGGCTTCAAGTTTTCCAAGAGGTCTTTTGTCAAGTGTTTCTGACCTTATTGAGGGAAACCATACATCCCTGAGAGAAGAAAAACAAGATCGTTATTCTCTACCTTAAGACTTGCAAGGATATGATTATCATACCATGAGAGAATGTCGAGGTTAACTGGATCATTCCACATAATCATCAACACCCTGCTCGATTTCTACCATTACCCTACAGTCGATCACAAAAGAGTTTTTTAGACCAGCAATATCCTTCACATAGTTAATCATATTATAAGGTTTTTTTGTCTCCATTAAGAAGACTACATTGGGAGCTTCCAAGATAAGGAGCTTCCTTGTGGGTTCTCCCTTTCCTCTCCTTGGGGACTCTTCTGGTTCTAATGAGGTGCATCTTGAATGCATTGAACTCCTTTTCCTTCTTCTTCTTCATCTTGGCCCTTTATGTCTTCACTTCCCATTTCCTCATTTTCTGTGCTCACAGGGATCTTACCAGGGTCAATCTGAACTTCGATCAAAGCCTTTAGTTTAATAGCTTATTATATGATCAAATATTATCTCTTTTTCTGTGAGTTATTCTTTTATTTTATTTTTTATCCATTCGGTATCATCCTTTCAATTTTTTTATTTTAGTTTCATTAGATTTTTCTTCACCTTAGTTGCAAATCTTTGTGTAGGGACAATATTCTTAGTTATTCTTTGATTTATCCTTAGTTTTTACAAGGATATCATTCATTTTTGTTTTAATTATTCGTGGTTGTTACAACTAATATTTTTGTATCATTTTTTTATAGGGATATCTCAAGTGATTTTTAATACAAAGAGAGTAACATAAATTTATTGTTTAAAAGTGATTAATTAAGAGTCCACAAGCTTAAAAAAGAGCTAATATTGGCAACTTTTCGTAATTATTTTGGTAATTAGGTTAACTAGGGGAAAAATGGTAATTCTAATCAAACTAAATTAATATTAAAATTAAAATAACTAATTTTTGTTGCAATAAATTTTATTTGGTCAGAATTGAAGATATAATTTTTAAAAAAGTTAAACTAAGTTAATTATAAGTATTATAGTAAAAATTTGTTGATTAAGGATAAAATTGTAATTTTGGTCTAATTAAATTAATTTTATAAAAATAATTAATTTCACCCATAATTAAATTATCCATCTCATATTTGAAGAAAAAACCATTTAAGACTTAAGGTAATTATGAAGATTCCAGTTAAATTAAATAAATATAGGGGCAAAATTATCATTTCACATTAAAAGCCTCAGAAATTCTGTAAAAGTAATTTATTGTAATACAATCATATAATGTGGTTATCGTAAAATAAATTCAAGTTAAAATGTCTTAAGAATCTCTTAGAATGAAATTTTAAAGATGCAGTGTTTATCATTGAACTTAAGCTTTTAAAAAAATTGAAAATTAGAATATATTAATTCTAGAATATTAATTAATTATTATATATCTAAACTTAATCTAATTTACTATAATTTACTTAATATTTTTCAACTGGAACCTTAAGGGGTTTCTTAAAATTTAATAACAAAACGTGTAAGTGATTATTTAATTGTCTAATGTTTAAAATTTAGGAACAACTTCATAATTTATTAATAATATGTCTAGACCTTAATTTGGTTGTTTTTAAAGTTTTTATGACCTTGAGTTGAGGAGGACCATATGCGGTGGAGATTGCTTAGATAGAACCTTGGAAAATATTTGGACTCATGATTCCATAGGGGAATCTGGGCTATATATGCATGTTCGTGTCATGGTGACGATTACTCTTGTATGAATATCTTGATAAAGTCACGACTATTCTCGATGTACTCTTGTATGAATTTCTTGATAAAGTCACGACTATTCTCGATGGTCAAATACTAGTATGTCCATTGAATGGTCTTGGTACTTTTTTTATTTTTATTTTTATTGTGTACCGGAGATGTTTACCATGTTAGTGGATATTATCACGAACTAGCTCAAGGGAAAGTAATTGCCATGGAGTACGTTTGTCACATGCATCGATGTTAGGCATATTGTATTGATTTGCATCCCAATATCTTTGTATATTATTAAGTGTTGATTTTTATTGTGTGTTACTTTTCTTTCTTATATATAAGATCATTTTCGTCACATTTTAATAAAATTTTTCAAATTCTATCTTTCATTAATTACTTTTTTTCATAAAATACCTTAATTAATTAACAATTTTTTGATAAAAAAATGTTATAAATTAATGAGATAGACTCGTTCTCTCCTATTTGGATCATAGAAAATGAGTAACTACAAATTACATAATCGTTATTCTCTCTCCAAACATTAATTAATTAATTAGGTAAAAAATAATTAAGTGAAAAAAGATATGATTAATTTCAAATATTAAGAATAATTTTAGAAGAATAGTATACATTATTGACAAATTTAAGTTCACTGACTAAATTAACTAATTTTTTAAAAAAGTATAAATTAGTTGAAAATATCTTATAAATATGAATAGAGAAAATATTATTATTGTTGGTATTTATTATATTTACCTTTGTATGTACAAAGTCGTTATTACAAACATACTTCTATACTATCTTTGTTTGTATGCTTATCCTTTGTGCTTGTGTTATGAGGCAGAGGTCTCACGACCATTAGTATATGAAAAACCTATTTATTGTGTTTGTAGAACACTCGACGAGTAGTCATAATGTGTGGTTGGTTAACATTGATAGTCAACAAGCCTCCCATATGAGGGATGTCACGTTCACCCATATCCTGCTAGAGTTTTGATGCTCTCAGTCATCATGTACATGTCTATAGAGATACATATGCAAATATAAGAAATATCAAGGGCGTCATTCTACATTTCATAGGACCACTTTGTGACTTCTTTAACTTGTAGAGGACCAAGCTACTAATCAACTATTTGTATCTTTAACTTTAAAAAGGAGAACCAATATGTGGCCTCCTAGTAGTAGATATTAAGTTAGAGTGTTACCAATTAGGAGTTCTTTTTTATGATCTTAGGATATGCCCTTTCTCCCTTGTTTGGACACATTTTGACATTTGATCTACCTTATATAATTGGGTATTTTGAATAATTTTGGTTCCAATACAACATACTTTATTTTATGTATGAGGTATTACTACAATTATTTTGTTGTGGCTGTCTATTTATGATAAAGTGATTAATATGTATGTTAAACTCGTTTTTTACAATGCACAAAAGTACACATAATTAAATTAAATAATATTTCCGTGCAGTAAAATTATTCATGTAGTTACTATTAGTCAATTCAATATGGCATTGCAAGCATTACCATTGAAAAATGTCACAAACCTCCTCCTTGGGGAAAAAGTCATTATCCTCCAAATTCTAGTCAACTTCATCTTTAGAAATTGTCTTTTTGTTCTTCTTTGTCACTTCTTCGAAAGTTGAACTCTTTCACCACTAAGTAAATTTCTGATTCTCTACCTTCTCTCCTCCTCGGTAGAGCAATCTAGAATATTAGAAATCTCTATCCTATGCAAGCTACAAATTTCCAAAAAAAAAAAAACACAAACATAGGCAAATTATTGATACCAATTATCAAGTTTTCAAATATTTTGGCAGTGCTAATAATAAAATATTATGTGACTTTGTGATAAAAATTATTAGCATAAATGACCATTTTGGTCCTTGAAAGTGTAAAATCGCTAATAGATTAGTCCCTAAAAGATGAAAAATTTGAATTTAATCCCAGAATATGAAGAATGTGACATATTGGTCCTACCATTAATTCATCCCCGTTCACATTAAGTTTTATGCGTATATGTGGCACTTCTAATGATAAAATGGTTGTGGGGACTAAATTGTAAGTAGAAAGTTTGTGCTTCCTCATCGGTACTAAATTGTTAGTAAAAAGTTTGGCTTTTTTACTACTTGAATAACACACAAAGGCATTTCTCATTTGTTATCTTGTTTCACCAAAGAAAAATCCTTTAGTCGTTTCTTCTTCCCACCTTGTATGAGTGAGTTTGACAACTCTGATGACCTCTATAGCCACCATGACAAAGCTTTTCCATTGTGTTATTTCAAGATGAAGCCTAACCTCTTGTGGTCTACACCACATCGCAAGGTAAAACAATGAATAAAGTTCGGTCCATTAATTTTTTTTGCGATAAAATAATTCCCTACACCTCTTGCTTAATAGAAACCAATCCCTACACGATGCAAACAAAATGTAAATTCAATACCTAATGTTTACAACTTATTGACAAATAAGTCCCTAAACAATAGAACTTAATGTCATTTTAGTCCCTAAACAATAAAACCTAATGTCATTTTAGTCCATAAACAATACAACTTATTGACAGTATAGTCCATGAAACCCATTACAATTAATCTAAAATGAAATTACATAACGAGTTACATCATCCCTAAACCAACAACTTAAATTATTATTTCATTCAATGTTAGCAACAAGTTACAACATCCCTAAATCAGCCACAACATATAACAAAGAACCAACATATAAAACAAAGAAAAAATAAAGTATTTTATAATGTTTAACTCCTTGTGTGAGTCTCAATATTCATCCTCAGCTCTTTCATCCACTTCTCTTCAATAGGATTGACCCATTAAAAAAATCACATTTTTTAGTATCCTACACATCAATTATGGCTACTCTGTTAGTGTATAAATTTTTCTTAAACAAAAAATAGAGCAACAACAAACAAACCATAGGACAAAAATTGAAACAACATTTGGCAATGGACAAGTATAGAATAGCTTACTTGGGTTCTTTGTTGTTTTTGATGTTCGAATCACAAGCTTCCTCCCACAATGAAATTCAACATTACACCCATTGCATCCACTATAGTTGGAAGACTAACATTCACCATGGATGACACTACCATGCAATTTCATTTTGCTTCTTTTCCCACCAAACCCAACCTTCGACCCTCCACCCATCCAATATTGACCCATGAAGTTTGTTTGAAGACAACGATCAAACAAAAACGATGGCCATCTACAGCTATGGATTAATGTCGTTGAGGGAGAAGAAGATATAAAGAAGAAGGGGAAATATTCGTTGACTTTCAACAATAAGTAAGAAGGGTGATTATTATTAAAAAAATTGAATGAAATTTAGTTCATCATAAACATGTCGACAAATTAGTTCATCTCATTCATCAACAATATGACAATCTATTTGCACACATGTAGTGCCACGTAAGGAAGCAACATACCACATGTACGCTCAATTAAGGATGACAAAGGTGGGTTAATGGAAACATCAATTTGTCACACTTTCTTCTTCACATTTGAGGACTAAATTCAAAATTTTCATACCTGATAAATAGGTTGTTTTCAAATTACTACATAAAATTTACTTTTGGTCATTTACGTACCTAAAATTTTTTATGTTTTAATGCAGTACCAACTGTTAGTTTCATTCTGTTAAGTGATGACATGACAAATGGAGTGTCATGTCATTAAGCCTAATCACTTAACATGTAGTCAAATTAAAGCCATGTCATTATTTATTATTTAATTTATTTTAAAAATCCAATTAAAAAATACACCAGCGCCCCTTCCATCCCCATAATAACATGAACCCATAAGTTGTTATGGGATTTCAGCTTTGCCACTTCTTGATTCCAATAATTTTGGTTTCCTTTTTTTATTCCCCCCTAACTTGATTTCCCTAGTTAGGGTTTTTAACTCTACTCGGAGGCTCGAATCTTGTTGGGGGGTTTTGGTTTTGATTAAAAAAGTTTCCATTTTTGGTGTCGGGTGATCAAGGGTCATTTGATTTTTTTCTTGCGATCGAGAATGGGTGAGGCTTCGGGAGCTGGTTTTGCTGATTGTTTCAGCCAAATGATGTCATCAATGATGGGTTTTCACTTCCATCCTACGGATGAGGAGTTGATGACGTACTATCTAAAGTGGAAGATTTGTGGGAAGAGGCTGAAGCTCGATGTGATTCGTGAAACCAATGTGTATAAGTGGGATCCTGAGGATTTTCTTGGTAATTGATCAACCCCTTTTATCTTGTGTCTTTTTTATTGGTGATTGTTATAGCGTTGACTTGGGTTTGTGTTTATTTTGATTTGGTTGTTTTGTTTGATCGATTAGAAATTGTCATGATCACCCAAAATAACACGAACCCATAAGCCAACAATGGTGAATCCCTTTTCTTCAAAGACTTCGACAACACTTGCTCCACCTTTACCTCAACGCCCTTTTCCCGCCCCGAGCATGGGCCCCTCCCTTGCTTCTTCTACAGTGCTCCGGCAAGTCTAGTGCACTTCGCCATCATAGCCATGTAACCTAACACCATGGCAACCAGCTTCTCAGGCGAGTAAACGACATCATCGTTTTTGCTTTAGAACTCATGTCACCTCGTGAATCTTCCTTTGCATCAAATTGCAAGTACATTGAGTTGAAAGTCCTCAGTGCAAAGGCGTAGGGTTTGGCGATGAGGTCACACATTTGGGATGGAGAGAACAGGAGCGCTACCACCACCACCTTCACTGATACGGAGCCTAGATCTACGCTGAAGACTGAGGATTGTGATGAAGAGAACAGGAGCGCTAAAGAGAATAACGTTTGGCCGCCGAGAAAGTGAGGGAAAATTATGTGAATGTTTTGTGTTTTGCCGGAAATTGGAAGAGAGCGTGGTGTGGTGGTGGTGGTGGTGTTGTGGGAAAATGGAAGAATGAGTGTAGAGGGAGTGATGACCTATTAGTGATTAGACTTGATGACGTGGTACTCCATCTGTCACGTCATCACTTAATAGAATGAGACTAACAACATGTACTACATTGAAACATAAAAAAAATTCAGGTACGTGGATGACAAAAAGTGAATTTGAGGTAGTAAATTGAAAACAACTTATTTTTTAGTTATGAAAACATATTTAAGTCTATTTAATATGCAAGGATAAGATTATATATAATAATCCTCTCATACCTTTCCATAGCAAGGATCCTTCTAGAATCATGATATGTTTTTTTTTTTTTATCATTTTTATTCAATATAATATTATTTATCATGTTATTACTTATATGACTTATGTAATATTTCAGAAGGGATCAATTAACTCCAAGAATTACTCTTAAAAGTTACTTTCTTTATATATAAAAAAAACTCTAAAGAGTAACTCCTCATCCTCATCATTCATTTTCTTAAAATCTATGATTGAATGAGTATTTAATCTTAACCATTAAAATATAAGAAAATAAATGACAATAATGAAGAATAACTCTTTTAAATTTATTCTTGAAATAATTTGACCCCTTCTCGTAATATTATATTAGTATAAGTGTCTTGATCTTGTGCTATTATAAAATAATAGTCTATGTTGAAGATCAACTATTTGTACAACTCATTATGATTTTATGTACATAATTATTAGCTGCCATTTCCGTCTTTACCATTTTAGAATTAGCAATTAATAGGAAGATCAATTCCCCTGATTTCTAGGCTAGATCATTGCTCTTATTTCTGTCAAGTACATTCTATATATATCTCCTATGTACCATTCATAGATTCAAGGAAAATAAAACCTAATTTTCGCATGGTACCAGAGCTCAATTTGAACCATCCTTAAACTTAGTGCCGCCAAGCCATGGGAGACTAAAATTCTAATGAAACGCTCACGGTGGAGATTGGATCATTTCCGACTAGCTCACACGATGGGCTTACTCACCTCATCACTGGCCATAAACTGAATGGTCAGAACTATACCCAATGGGTAAGGTCAGTCAAGATCTTTCTTCAAGGAAAAGAAAGGTAAGGCTACATCATAGAAGATTCAGAGTGTCCTAAGAAAGGGGATGCAAATGTTTGAAAATGACAACTTTAGAACAATCAAGTAATGTCATGGCTACTCAACATATTACAAATGAAATTGGTGAAAATTTCATGTCTATGATTCTGCAAAAGATATATGGGATGCAGTAAAGGAAATGTACTCAAACGTGGACAGCACATCTGCTATTTTTTAGATAAAAAGCATACTTCATGACCTTCGATAGGGAAAATCCTCTGTTACTGAGTATTTTAACATACTCTATAGACATTGGCAGCAGCTGGACATATATGAAGAAGTTTCATGGTGTTGTACAAAAGATAAGAAGAATTATAAGGAGCTAGTGGAAAAAGATAGGATTTACAAATTTCTATTGGGACTAAACAAGGATCTTGATGAAGTTTATGGAAGGATCCTTGGAATCAAACAACTTCCCAAAATTCAAGAAGTCTTCTCAGAAGTGAGAAGGGAAGAAAGCAGGATAAAACTCGTGTTGGGAACATCCATTGAGAGCTTGACAATGGCAACAAGAGGAAACCAGCCTCGACCACCACAAAAGAAAAACTACCCTTGGGGTGATCATTGCAAGAGGCCAGGCCACACCAAGGAAACATGTTGGATCATTCATGGAAAACCTTTAGAAGCCAGGCAGCTCAAAAAGCAAGGAAGGCAGAGGCAAGACAGTCTTTAACCATCAACAAGCTGACGTAAATTCTAACTCATCTCCATTCAGCAAAGAACAAATGAAGGCTCTTCAAAAACTGCTACAACAGTCTATGGTAACTGCAGAAAAAGGTGGTACTACTGTAGTGGCTCAAAAAGGTAATTTTTTAGATGCCCTAAACACTAGTAAAGAAAGAACAAAGTCATGGATCATTGACTCAGGAGCTTCAGATCACATGATTGGAGATACTTTGTTTAGTAGTTATTCTTCATGTCCCTATAACTATATTGTACGGATAGCTAATGGGACTCATTCTAAGGTCATGGATAAAAGATCCATCATTATCTCACAAAATATTACACTTGAATCAATTCTGTATGTACCAAAACTTGATTGTAACTTGTTGTCCATTGGCAAGATTACAAGAGATTTGAAATGTGTTACTAAATTCTTCCCAAACCTGTGTGAATTTCAGATTTTGGAGTCGGGAAGACGATTGACAATGCTGAAGAGTATGTTGGACTCTACCTTCTTCAAGTTGAAAAAAACCAGAAGAAGAACTCAAGAACCATTCTTATGTAGTAGCAATAGTTCCAAGTAATGATAATTTTGTCATGTTGTGGCACTATAGATTAGGCCACCCAAATTTCATGTACTTGGAAAAGATGTTTCCCTCATTATTCAATAAAAACAGGAAAATATTCAGTGTGAAATCTACCAATTGTCTAAACATACACGCAGCCATTACCCACCCAACCCTATCAACCATCCAAACCTTTCTCACTAATTCATAGTGATGTATGGGGACCATCAAGAGTGACAACATTACTGGCTCAAGATGGTTTGTCACCTTTATTGATGATCACACACACGTCACTTAGGTGTTTCTAATGAAGGAAAAATCAAAAGTAGGCAAGATATTTGAAATCTTTCATAATATGGTGCAAACACAATTTCAAAGCAAGATTCAGGTACTCAGAACTGACAATGGTTGTGAGTATTACAACCTTGCTCTAAATTCCTATCTTGAAAATGTTGGAATTTTTCACCAAAGTTCTTGTGTGGACACCCCCGACATAATGGGGTTGCAGAACGGAAGAATAGACACCTTCTGTAAGTGACTAGATCAATCATGCTAGCCTCCAATGTTCCAAATCAATTTTGGGGAGAAGTCGTCCTTTTAGCAACTTACCTCATAAATAGAATGCCTTCCCGTATCCTTGACTTTAAGAACCCCTTCTCCACACTTCAAACCTTCTTCCTAACCAACAAAATATTTTCTTCCATTCCATTAAAATCTTTGGATGTTCAGCTTTTGTCCAAAACCTAAACCCTCAAAGTAGAAAATTGGACCCCAAATCCAACGAATGCATATTTCTTAGTTACTCTCCTCTTCAAAAAGGATACAGGTGTTACTCTCCCCATAATACATTTTTTTACCACACTATGAATGTAACCTTCTTTGAAAATCAGCTCTATTATCCCAAAGTTGGCATTCAGGGGGAACAACCAAACACCTATCCAACTGAAAACTCAGAACACCAACCTTTGGCTTTTGAGATAATCAAACCTGCCCTACTTCTGCACAAACCTGAGATAATCGAACCTGCCCACTTCTGCACAAACCTGAACAAATCTTACCAGACTAGAACCATAACACTCAAACAACCGAACCTGTACCTAAACCAGTTGAAAGGACAACAAAGGTTGTGATAGAACCTGCAGCAGAAATTGAACAAGATGTAGTAGAAGTTCTGACAGAAATCGGAGTAGAAACTGAACAGGATGTAGTTAAAGTTTCAACTACATGTCAACAGAACCATGGCCCAAAAACACGAGAAGATAATTGGAAGGTTTATAAGAGGAAAAGGAGGAAGGATGTAGAGTCAAGCAAAACTCCAATGCAAAACCATGAATCCAACCAAGCTCTAGGAAATTAATTTCCCATAGGTAATACTCTTCCTAACCTGAACCTATTAATATAAATACAGCAGATACTGATATTCCTATTGCTAATAGAAAAAGGGTGAGAACTTGTACTCAACACCTTATTGAGAGATATGTTTCCTATGGACAACTGGCACAAAATTACAGGTCCTTTGTAGCAGTTTATGACAGTGTAGAAATTCCAATAAATATTCAAGAGGCACTACAAAGACTCGAATAGGCAGCAGCTATAACAGAAGAAGTTCAAGCACTTGTTAAAAATGGCACATGGGAAGTTACCACCATTCCAAAAGGGAAGACAACAGTGGGATGTAAATGGATATTCATAATTAAATGCAAAGCTGATGGCAGTATAAACAGGTACAAGGCTCGGTTGGTTGCAAAGGGGTTTACACAATCATATGGAGTAGATTATGAAGAGACATTCGCACCTATTGCTAAACTCAATTCTTTTTGGGTCCTATTATCTCTAGTAGTAAATCTAAATTGGCCTCTACACCAACTAGACATAAAGAATGCTTTTCTAAATGGGGAGTTAGAAGAAGAGGTATATATGCAAATACCTCCAGGACTTGAATCACCCAGCACCTTAAACATGGTGTGCAGGCTTCGTAAATCTCTATATGGCCTCAAACAATCTCCAAGGGCATGGTTTGACAGGTTAACAAAAGTTGTCAAGCAAGATGGTTTTGCCCAATGCCAAACAAACCATACTATGCTTGTTAAACATTATGTGGATGGAAAGATAACTTTGTTTATTGTCTATGTAGATGATATTGTAATTACAAGATACAATTATGATCAAATAAATCATTTGAAGAATCTTCTAGCCAAGGAATTTGAAGTCAAGGATCTAGGCCAGCTCAAGTATTTTCTAGGGATGGAAATTGTTCGGACAAAGAATGGTATTTTTGTTTCTCAAAGGAAGTACACTATGGATTTACTTCAACAAACGGGGATGCTTGGATGCAAAGTAGCCTATACTCCTTTAGAACTAGTCAAAAGGAGTGGAAAGGAGAGTGTAGCAGCTGACAAAGAAAGATATCAAAGTCTAGTTGGAAACTAATCTATCTAACTCATACTAGGCCAGACATTGGCTTTGCTGTAAGCATGGCTAGTCGTTCTATGTTAAACCCAACTGAAACTGACATGAGAAATGTGAATAGAATCCTCCAATACCTTAAAGGTACACCAGGCCGAGGGCTCTATTTCCAGAAGAACTTAAACAGAGGTATTGAAGTCTATACTGATTCGGATTGGACAAGATGTCTATCTGATAGGAAATCTACTACAGGATATTGCACATTTGTATGGGGGAACATGGTAACTTGGAGAAGCAAGAAACAGTCTATTGTGGCTAGGAATAATGCAGAAGCAGAATTCAGAGCTCTGGCACACAATATTTGTGAAGGAATATGGCTCAAGCGAATGTTGAATGAAATCAAAATTCCTACCAACTACACCATGAGGATGTTTTGTGATAACAAGGTTGTTATAAGCATGGCGAAGAATCCAGTTCATCATGATAGAACAAAGCATGTGGAGATCGATAGACATTTCATTAAGGAGAAAATTGATCATAAGATTATAAGTGTCAATCATATTCCATCATGCCAGCAGACAACGAACATTCTAACAAAAGCCCTACCAAGGAATGTATACGAGAATATCATATTCAATCTGGGTATGATAGATATCTGCCATCCAAATTAAGGGGGAGTGTTGAAGATCAATACAGAATCAACAAATTCTGTTTGTACAACTCATTAGGATTTTATGTACATAACTATTAACTGTCATTTCTGTCAAACCATATTTAGAATTAGTATTTAATAGGGAGATCAATTCCCCTGATTTCTAGACTAGATCATTGTTCTTATTTTTGTCATGTACATTTTGTATATTCTATATATATCTTCCATGTACCATTCACATATTTCAAGGAAAATAAAACCTAATTTTCGTAGTCTGTAAATATTATTCTAGTTATAAATTAAGAGATTGGCAGTGTGAACTTAATAAGGACTCGTGACATTATTCTGTTTTTTATATTATAGAGGAAGAGAATATCTATAAAAATACAATTTTATACGCATTCATTGACGTTTAATACAAAGTTTTACCGATAAAACTCGAAGTAAAATTCTCATCTCGATTTTTGCTTTCACACCAAACTGGCCTGCACATGTACTGAAATATAACCAAATACTACACGCTCAATAAATTTTAAGAAAAAAAATTGTCGTACAAAACCATACATTTGTCAATTTCTAAAACAAAATACTTTGTTCTTTGCAAAATTCTCCGCATAACTGCTGAACCATTCATCAAGTAATAATTAATGCGTGACTGCAGAAAAATTTCAAATGCAATAACAGTCATAAGTGAAAGTTAGCTTCCAGAGACAAAATCAAAACCAAACCTTATCCCTCCCTCTCTAATCTCTACCAAGGATACCAAAACTTTTTATCCTGCAGGAGAATCTATGATTGTTTTAAATACTTTAAAAAAGTACAATAGGAACATCAAATTATCCAACAAGACAAGCTGAGCAGTTCCTTCCAGCCCCAGACAAGCAAATCTTAACTGAATCAGCTTCTTTGTCTTCCTATGAAATTTTTCCAGTTGCCTTTGGGCACTTCTCAAAACAATTCGGTATGTGCAAGATGGTGAGGCCGGGGATCACATGGTGTTGATTCACCAAAGAATGATGAGAAACATAAATACTTTAGAATATAGTAGAATTAGAGTAGAGTTGGATCAATTTATCCTGAGCTTCTGGGAAAAACTTCCGGGCAAATAGATAGCATGATCGTTTAGAGCCATTCAATACGCAAGGTGTAATCACCACTGTTCTCTGCAAGGCGATGAAAAGCAAATTAAATAACAATGCATTCCTTCTCAAGAAGTAGAAGCAATATCACAGTATATAGAGGAATGAGATTCGTACCTTTGCATCACTTGTAAAATGTGGACTTTCGTCAATGTACTGCAGCGAATGAAATCACGTCATTAAGCAGAATTAAGATAAATGCTGTTTTAGAACCATGAAGCAACATGAGACATGGAAGTAACTAGGTGTGCAATAAAAAAATAGAAAGAAAAATAGACAAGGGTCATGAGGTAAATAGAAAGCAAGTTCAATCAGATAATGAAATTACAAGTAACAAGTTCATCTCCAATACACTCAAATCCTCACTGTTGAGGAGATTCTCCTATAACTAAAACTATCAGCCCAGTCACTCAGCTTCCATCACAAGACTCCTAGAAAATTATGTTGAGTCCATCATATAACTAAATACAATCTACTTTTTAACACGTGAAAGGAATGACTAGAACATAGAACTACTAATGAGATTACCCCTCCACCAAGCTTGCACCTCTCATCAGAGATGGAAAAAAAAAAGTACTCACTGAAATTCGCATGTAAAACCCTCTAAGGGATTAATATAAATATATGTTTTAAAATTGTTTATTTTTAATATAATTTTATTTTTACTTCTTTAAAATTTTATATTTTTAAAAATATTCACATATACCCACTTAACAGATACCTGTATGAATATGGGCAGGTGATGGGGGACTACTACCTACAACCACCTCATTGCCACCTCTACCTCTCATTTCTCTCCTTATCAAATCATATCACTCATCACATTTATCACTTCTCTCTTCTATTTCTTTCTCTCACCGGTCCAAATACCTCTACAGATGTCCAAACATTTTCCAAGTTATTAGGGTCCGTGGGGAACTTTTTAACACAAAATTAGTATGGTTAAAAGTAAAATAACAAAACTGCGAAAGAGGCAAATAACTGATTAAGAAGATAAAGTCTTCTAGGTGGTAATAAATGGCTGGTGTGGGTGGCACGGTATGCAATAATAAACTTGGAACTTCTTACTGAAAAGGTCACAAATAGGCTTCTAGTAGAATTCATTAAGACGAAACTAAGGTACAATTCCTTAAGTACTTGCACTGTTATTCTTCAATCATAATCTAAGTTTCGCCTCAATAACTCGTTCCAACCATTATTACGCATAATTGAAATCCTAGACAGCCATACCCAAAACGCATAAAAAGACTGCAAATAAGTTTGTCCAGTTCATTAACCCCATGCCACTCATGGGAAACATGAAGAAAAGAAATGGTTTGAAGATTCAACATGAGCAAAAAAAAAACACAAACACATCTGAAGGGAATGAGTAAAATTTGTCACATACTGCTATGTTTTTCATGACTTGATAAGTAATATCCCGAGCTCTGAATGACCTTGGATGCCATTTTCCTTCAGACCAATCAACGTATGTTATCGACCAATTTGCGATTCCACCAGGATCAAGCATCTAAATACACACCAAATGAGTTAGCTGCGAGTGAGATAGATGCCTATCATTGCAATTTAAAAGATAACAGATTGATGCACTGACAGTAAAGAAGGTTGGCAGATAATGCTCATCAGCATAGCAGTTGCGGTTTCCCTCCATATTTGGCTGGAAGTTAAAACATGAACAGTATTTTGTTAGTGAAGCTATCTTTATATATCCTTCCAGCAATTTCCAAAAATAGCATTAACAGTAAACAGTATACATACTAACTCGGGAAAGAATGAAAGTAAAAGACAATTGTAGAAGTAATGCTACAGTGACTTTGCTCATCAGCATAAACAAAATAAAATTAATTGTCCGACTGTCGGTCAAATTTTATCAAGAGAAGCACATTTACTTTCAGAAAATCATAAAAACTCATGCATGCTGAAGCAAGCACACTACTTATATCTGAATAAAAAATTATCAGTGACGTCATACTTTTAACATATGCATTTCTTAATAGCAAATGAAGAAATATATTTACACGAGGAATAACTAAAAAGCAGAAGAACGAAGAACCAATATATTTTATTGCTGGATATTAGATATTAAAAGCTACTGATAATTATGTCCAGGAAATCTTTATAATCTTCCAGCAAACTTAATCATGCATGAGCTAATTACAATTTAGAAACTTATTATATCCTGCAGTAAAATGCTAATCAAGGGGATTTCTTAGTAAGTTGAAAAAATTGAATTCTAAAAGACAGTGGACAAAAATATTTGAATATAACTGGGCTATTGTAGTTCAGAAATCATATATACATTTACCTACACTACCATTCTTTATAAAGATGATAGGATCATAAGAATAATACCAATCAAACAATCCATTCAGTTAGCAAACAAATAAACAAGTGGTTCTTAACAACATAGTACCCTGCAATGGTGCTTGAATTTTGTAAAATAGAGACTATCTGCCATGACTATAATAGCATGCTGCCGTTTCATTGAGAACCACTGCATGAGAAACCATAAGATCCCAATCAGCTGCATGGCAGAAAAGTTTTCAATGGTTCCTTACAATTCTTTCTTTGTAACATAAAACCCATTTTTCTTGCAAATTTTGACTATTATGAATGGTTATGCATTTTAGAGGAGACATGAATAACCAAAAGAAAGTACACTCTGAAGTCAAAAACTTCTGCTAGGTGTAAGTTTCACAAACTAAGAATGAAATTTGACAACTTAAAATGACTGGAAGACAGTTATATTGTCCAACGACAACTCTTACGCATTAAATTATAAATATGTAATATATCACGTAGAATTTATGAAACAGTGAAAGAAAAAAGCTATTGTTTTTCTTGTTTTCATAGTGCATGTCATGAAGGATTGCCTGAAAAAGGAGAGGATAGCAATATGGGACATAAATGAATTCCTCAGTGACATCTATCATATTATAAAGAGGAAAAAATACTTTATAACTGAAACCAATGATGTTCCCATTGTTTCTACAATCTGTAGATGTAAATACAAATCAGATATAGAAAACACTGATGGGAGAAACAAGTCATAAAAGTAGGCAGTTGGCTTCTTTCAAACCAGATTAGCCATGCAATGCTAAGTGAAAGGGATAGCAGAAGAGAACAGTGACCTCAATGAAACACTGCAATTGAATAGATGCTCAACTTTTCTAGTACAGGCAGATATCAACATCCGTAGATATTATACCTGTGAACCCTTTCGGAAATCCTTCTTTTCTACTTCAGGCAACATATGTTCTATATACCTGCCATTTCCATGAGGACCAGGATCCACATAGCTTTATCCAAAAGGGGAGGAGGAGGGGGGGAATAGAGAAAGATTAGTCCATATTACCATCCAAAAATTCAGCAGTGTAGAATCTTTAATGAAAGGAAAAAGTTAAGAGTTTCATAAACTAATTTGAAGAAAATTGTTTTATATTTTTTTACCTGTCAATAAAGCTGACATTTGTTAATAATAAGTAGTTGTACACAAATTCAAAGCGGCGCACAGGTATACAACTAAAGCAAAAATGAATTGCAGTTTATTAGATTAAATCCCACAAATCATGACTTAACAGAGAAAAAGAACTAGATAACAAAAGTACCTTTCAGACAATAAGACAAAATGTTGGTTATCAGGGTCTAAAAGTGCATGTGCCAAAAGTCTCCTTTCTGCCTCAACCATAGAAATTTTTCCCCAGCCTACCTGAAAGAAATTGAAAACCAGTTGGCACAAAGAAACAGATGGAAAGACCTTATGAAAATTGGATGCATGTTGAGTACCAGGTAATCATAAGAATAGAAGAAAGTTTTTCTGTTTATTTTCTCTG
>PYAF01001788.1:201072-225529 GCA_007407185.1 Glycine tomentella
GTTATCAGGGTCTAAAAGTGCATGTGCCAAAAGTCTCCTTTCTGCCTCAACCATAGAAATTTTTCCCCAGCCTACCTGAAAGAAATTGAAAACCAGTTGGCACAAAGAAACAGATGGAAAGACCTTATGAAAATTGGATGCATGTTGAGTACCAGGTAATCATAAGAATAGAAGAAAGTTTTTCTGTTTATTTTCTCTGGTGTTCAGTGTCCTTATAGTTCTGGCTCCAATTAGAAAGAGACTCTACTATCATCTTAAGAGGGAGATTCATGTACTGTTTATTAGGAGAACCACTATATTCTTTTGTGTATATATAAAAAATACATGTCCCACATGAACTCTCCCGGCTTAGTTGAGAGACAAAGGGGCAGCTTTAGTACAGCTAATAGAAAAAAGGAGTAATATGATCGTACGGAAACACAGCAACAAAATAAAGAGACTATGAGAGATTTGTGTGATAATGTCCTTAAATTTTGATCAATTGTTAAGTTTTTTATTAAAAGTATACATCAAATTCTATATATTCTCCACGTTTTGTATCATCCTTAACTTATGTTGGAACTCAAAACTGTCATATAAAGTGCTTGTAAATCATATATTCAATGCTATACACCATACCGGTTCACTGTGAATGTCTCGGCCAACAAAGAAGGGGCTGACATGCATTGGTTTTTCTTTTGATGAATGTACATAAACAGAGAATTTTCCCTCATGACCCTGCATTTGGTAACAAGTACAATTCAAATATAAAGGAAGCAGCATATCTCCATCACATTCAAAAGAAAAGGAATTGCACTTGGAATTTATATCCAGATTCCAGAATGACAAGCATTGAAATTGATATTTTACTAATATATCCTGGTATTCTTGCGGTCGGGCCTTATAAAATAGAAACTCAGAGATGCTAGACCCCTAAGGCCTAAGCCTGGGAGAGTTTCCTTCACAGATTCAATACTATTAGGTTTGATAATTGTGTGTCAAATGTAGACCACAAACCACTATATTTATATTCACGAGTGGGGTATAGTAATATTATATAATCAAATCTTAATATTGACATGTGCAAAAACTAATTTAAGTATGCTCAACATGTGCTAAATGTGCTACATCCAACACTGCCTATCTGGATCATACAAATCATACGCACCAAGCTTGTTACAATTATAAATATATTCACTTTAGGGGATTTGATGTCAGTAAGCTAATCTATGGAACTGATAAAGTTAATCGTAGTTTTCTGTGAGGACTTTTTGCCAAATGAAGTGACAATCAATCTCTATGTTTGGTCAGGAAGGGTGGGGGGAATCAGAAGTGGGCATGAAATGCTGAACCTCAAGTGGGTATGGAGGGATAGTGATAGGTGCAAGAGCAATTGGTGGTAACAAAGATGAGTTCTAAAGGAAGGATTCAATTGGTAGACAATTAGCAAAGGAAAGGAAAGGGCAGGTCTTGAAGATAGTGGCATCAATTGAGACAAAATAGTGCTAGAGATCACAAGAATAAAGCTCAATAACCTTTTTGTGAGTGGGAATAACCAAGGAATAAGCATTTGGGAGATTTTGCAACTAAACTGTCTTTGCCAAATGTGAGATCATGAACAAAACATGTGCAACCAGAGACCTTGGGGGGGAAGAGAATACAATTGTTGCTTAGGAAACAACAGAGTGAGGAACTTGGTTGTTCAGCCAATAGAGGGAATGCAGTACAATATACCTAAAATAGTTATCTCATCATGCTGTACTTTTTCCTTCTTCATTTCTTCCAGCATTGATATGGCTTGGAAGTCATGCCCATGTGTTGCATATAAGCAACAATCACTGCTGACCATGCCTGTGTGTGTCTCCTAAGCATGTCCCTGAACACATAAACTGCATCATCCAAACTCCCACATTTAGCATGCATATCTATACGTGCAGTGTTTTCCTTAACATACAGATCATACCCATTCTTCCTGACATGCTCATGGATCCACATCCCTAAGTCCAATGACCCTAGCAAAGCACACTACAAAAGTGCAACAAGCATGGTGACATTGGTTGGCTTGAGGCCACTCTCCTGCAATTGTCTGAACAAAGCCAAGGCCTAAATGGGCTGGTTATTCTGAAAATAGCTCAAGATGATTGCATTATACACGACAACACACGATCATCAATCTTGTCAAAGACCCTTCTAGCAGTAGCCATGTCATTGGAAGCAGTGTACATGTTTATGAGTATTGAACACACATACATGATATCACTAACCCAAATTTTAACAGCAAGGCAATGTAGTTGTTTACCTTCCTGAAGTGCCTTTAGCCTTGCACAGGCCTTGAGAAGGGAGGAGAAAGTGTAATCATCTGGAAGGAGGCCAAGCACAAGACTTGAGAAAATAGAATGACTCTGAGAGGTACATCAAAGCATGCATACCTAATTTCTGGTTGGATATCCATTGATATAGAGTTGGACTTGGAGGCAATTACTCAATAACTTCCTATTTTTGTTTTGCTGTTAATACCTAGCTTCTGGCCTAGCTCTATAAGAGTGTAAACTTAAAACACCAAGCTTACTCAATGAAATAGTCCATACATACCCAACAAAGCTATAATTTTAAGCTATTCTATAAAACCAACCAAATACAAGATTTTCTTAGTCCATGGTTATGACACAGTTCAATCACAACCAACTAGTGCGAAATTCAAAGATATCTAACACATAAAAACTGCAAATTTCACAAAGCATTAACATTCATAACTAAAATGAGAAGTGAAATGCAATGTTGCTGACTTTTTCAATGCTTATCAAATATTAAACAAATGGTTTGATAGTTATCTCCAACAACTTTACAAGTTATTTATCAACAGAAATTGTTCATTTGCTTATATTGATTTTTCCATTGTAATCCAAATGAATTTCTACCCATGGGCCTTGGATAGTAGGAAATAAATCCAGATTCCACCCACCATTCATCTCCACAACTTGAACACAAATTGCCAGCAGATTATCTGCTTAAAATAAACCAGTCCGCCGAATAGAGATCATAATTGTCTAGTTTGTACCAAGGAAATTAGTCTTGCCCACCAAGACATCTCTTATATGTAAAAGGTGCTCGTCTCATTTGTATTCATAGCTTCAAAATAGCAATAGAAAGACAGAGCAGGACCTATAATATATTCTTCTGTTCTGTAAATTAGTTATGATCCTATTCTCAAACTAGTGCTTATCAAAATACTACTGTGGCTATATCTGCAGATGCCTATGGTGAAGAACCCGAAGCTACAAGTAGTAGAATAAAATTACAAAGAATATGAGAAAAATAATTGAAAAACTTTCTAAATACAGCATCCATATCATACTTAAAAAAGAAGGCACAAGAGCAAGGTTCTATAGAATAGGAATGCCATACCTGAAAGAACATGTGCCAGAGCTTCTCGAAAGGCAACGAGCCCGGAGTCAAAAACAAAAAAGCAACTTTAGGTTTCTTGGTTTGCACAGGATAATAGTTCAGGATCTCATTAATGACAACCCGAGACTCAACCTCCGCATCAGTCAATTCGCGGGTATGAGCAGCTGGAGGCAGTTCAAAAGCACTACTACCGCAACCATGGGAGGAAAAGAGAGAGCACGACGAGGGGCTAGGCGGGGGGTAAACATAGGCAGCAATCAGAAACACACACACTATGGAAAGCAGAACAATAATCCAAGTAGGCCTCTTCAACTGTGGCCGGCTTCTTGATCCAACCATGATCAAAAGATTCCTTATGAATTGCGGCCATGCACGTTCCTTCTTCATTTAAGTTTGAGGTACCTCACCAGCTTCCCCATACATCCACCATCCATCAACACTCCTTCATTAATTTATTCAAACTCAACAACACTGTTTCACTGCCATTGCACACACCAATAAGAATAATAAGCACTCCAATAACAATCAACATTACTATTCATTTTTTTCTCTCATTAACAATGAATCAACAAACATAAGCCAGATCTTAACCACTACTTCTTAACCTAATTAAGACGCAAAAACATCATTAAAGCTAAATTATTACCAAAAACTAAACACAAAACAACAAGATTCATGAAGAGAGCATAAAAACACAAGAGTGTCGTGTTATGAACCCTAACACATAAATAATTTAAGTCAGACAAACAACACACAATAAAAAAAAAAAAAAAAAGTTCTGTCTCTCTCTATGTGTGTGTAATGAAAAAGAGAGTAAGGATTCAGATTTCAGATTTCAGATCTTAAATTTAGTGATTGAAATAACATTGGAGAGAAGAGGAAAAATGTGAATACCTGTGATCCAGATAGGGATCTAAGAGGGACACAGCGAAAAAATCGAAGAAAGCACAATGCGAAGAAACGAAGATGAATAAATAATAAATTAAGAAAAAAGAAAAGAAAGAAAAATAAAAAACGGAGAGCGAAATGGGAGTGTGGGAAAATAAATTAACACAGCGATAGGGACAGAGACAGAGTGTGGAAAGAAGAGAACAGAGAGAGGAATGGTTAATGTGTTCTTTCAGATTTGTGAAGCCAAGTGGAGAGCGTTGATTCCGGTGTAGTTAAATTATTATTATTTATTTAGATTGGTTTAATTATTTAATTATTAATATGAATGTAGGAGGCATAAGACTTAACAATAACATAACACAACGTGGGTGTGTGGGTGTTTGTGTGTTGAGGCTATTTATCCGCCCAATCGCTGTCGCGCAACTTCCACTTGTCATCTCAAACTCTCCATTCGGACACTATTCTATGCACGTACACGTAAATGTAATGTATATTCAATCACCCTCGCCGTCGTATATTCTTTACTTTACTAATCTTTCTTATTATATTTTTACTTTCCTAATCTTATTATATTTTAGTGTAAATTATAGTTGTACTTTCTTCTAATTTCTCAAATTATATTAGATATTGTTTTCTTTTTTATACATTACTTTTACTTCTTTGATTAACGTTAATTAAATATGAGCAAATGGAATTGCCCATTAGAATACATTATACTTGTATTTTATATGTTTTTCTCAAATTACACCTCATTCTCTCCCTTAAATCTGACTCTAACGGAATGTGCCAAGGTTGTTGTTCTTACCAAAATTTGGAGATTTCACATGTGAGCTAGACGTAGCTTAGGTGGAGTCCAAATTTTGCACGTTGGACGATGAGTCAACCTTGTTTAGGAAAGGAACCTACAAAACAAAGGAAAGACACTCTGACGCTCAAGTAAGTACATCAATTATATGAGAAGTGTGTGAAAATGTATAACAGGCTTCCAAGAGTGTCTTAGAGGGATGTCCACCATGGGTGAACATTGATGAATAATGAGGGGGTTGTCCTCTGGATAATGACTCAGTAAAGGTTTAGAGATAACTTGTATTTATAGTGTGGAGTGTGGGCTTTGGGCTTTTGTTTGTTAGTGATCTGTTGATAAGATAATAACAAATAATAACATACAGTTATCTAATTTAAATAAAAGATATTATTACTTGTGTTGGATATAGGAGGAGCATCATGAAGAATGGAAGACTTTGATTTAAGATTGATTTTGAGCTTTCAACATGTTTGGATGCCTTGAAGTTGTAAGTGATTCAAGTGTAAGAGAAAGACTAATATGATGATCCATGCTTTGCATTCATTCACTCATTCATAAACTTAAATGGTTTTCATAAAAAATAACAAAGTTTTTATAATTTGGTTAAAGTTTTAATCTGAGTGAAAGGTTTTTGGAAAAATGTTATTTTCACTGGATTAATCAATTACCTTAATAATATAATCGATTAATATGTTCTTCGTTCTATCTGGAAAATCTTTTATGAACATTGTAATCGATTACCTATCGGAATGATCGATTATTTGACCTTTGTTTACAACAAAATAGCTTTGTTAATGAATTTAATCGATTACTTAAGTGTTGTAATCAATTACATAGTTAATCATGAATTTTAAGCCTTGTTGTGATAGTCGATTACCACACATTGTAATCGATTACATAAGCTATTTGAGAAAAGTCACTTTCCTGTTTTAATTGATTACCAAAGCTTGTAATCGATTACACAGTTCATTGTGAAAATATAAGACTTCTACTTTAATCGATTACCAAATATTTTAATCGATTACATAGTACATTTGATTATTCTGAGACTTTCTGTTTTAATCGATTACAGGTCGGGATAATCGATTATTTTGCTCGTTGGAAAAACCCAGAAACATTCTTGAACGGTTTAATCGATTACATACTTATTTTAATCAATTACATAAGAATTATAATTGATTATCAGGCGCGTTTAATCGATTACAGTTAGTTACAAATTCTGTTATAAATAGGAGTGAAGGCTCAACTTATTTTAAAAAAACTTGATCATTTGTATTTCTGAGTATACACAAGCCTTCAAAGCAATTCCTAAGTAATTTTCTCAGTGTTTTTACTTCTTGTTTCATTCAAAACATCAATGGGTCTTTGAATGATTCTTGAGCAAGATTCTTTTCAAGATTAAGGAAAAACATGTTCTGAGTTTGATTTCTTTTCAACCTGATTTGGTAATTCATTTGCATTTCATTCATTGGATCATCAGATTGTTTCTCTCCTTAACCGCTGTGTGTAATTCTGGTTTTGAATTTCTGTGTAAGATTGCTATTGTAAAGTGGGTTCTTGCTTGTATCTAGAGATTGGTTCTCTAGTGTAAAGAACAGAGTAGTGTTATCTGGTTCTTTGTCTCTTAGAATCTAATAGTGTTTTAGATTTTTATTCTTTATCTAGGATTGATAAAGGGAGATGTTGTAATTGCATGTAAGAAAAGAAATTTTATAATAGTGGAACTCTAATCTAGTGTTGATTAGAAGAAACTGGATATAGCTTCAAGTTATGAAGTGAACCAGTGTAAATTGCTTGTGTCTTTGATTCTATTTCTTTATCTTTCATCTTATTCATTGATCTTTGATTCATATTCATTGTTCAACAAGTTCTATTTTGATCTATTGAATTCTTGGGGATGAGACATTTGATTAAGTAAATTGATTTCTTGGTTTTAAAAGTGATAAAGATTCTGAAACTCTGATTTGTTTAAATTTTAAAATACCAAGGTAATAACCAATTCACCCCCCTCTTGGTTATTGTGAGTATTCCTATTATTTTCAATTGGCATCAAGAGCTGGTTCTTGAGAGTTATTCAAGATCACTATTTTTTCTTCAAAAAGAAAAATGAATACCTCACAAATAACCTTCAAAGAAGGTGCTTCTCTAAACAGACCTCCTATGTTTGAAGGGGAGCACTTCAGTTTTTGGAAAAATAGAATGAAAATCTTTATTCAATCAAATGACCCAAGTGCTTGGAATGCTATAGAAAAGGGTCCTTTTATTCCAAAGAAAATTGTTGTTAATGAAGTGATTCCCAAAGAATGGGATGAGATGACAGATGTTGAACAAAAGGTTGTTCAATATGATTTTAAAGCTAAAAATATGATCACCTCTGCACTTTCTTTTGATGAATTTTTTAGAACAATGAGATGCACAAGTGCAAAGGAAATGTGGGAGATGCTAGAGATTACTCATGAAGAAACTGAAGAAGTTAGAAGATCAAGAAAGCATGCATTGATCCATGAGTATGAGATATTCAAGATGAACACCAATGAAAGCATTTCTCAACTATAGACAAGATTCACTCATATTGTCAATCATTTATTGGGTCTTGGGAAGAGCTTTGATACTGAAGAATTAAACATCAAGATCTTGAAGTGTCTTACAAGGCCTTGGCAACCAAAGGTGACAACAATTAAGGAATCCAAAGATCTATCAAAGATGTCCATGGCTGCACTATTTGGTAAGCTACTTGAATATGAACTTGAAATGTCTCAACTAACTTGTGCTGAAGATGCAGAAAAGAAAAGCAAAAGCATTGCACTAAAAGCTGCAACTTCAAAAGCTGAAAAAGAGGAAAAATCAAGTGATGAGGATGAAGAGGACAACATGAACTTGGTTGTCAAGAAGTTCAGCAAGTTCTTGAGGAAAAACAAGAACAGAAGGTTCACAAAGAACAACAAGAACAACAACAAGGTTGACAACAATTTTACTTACTTTGAATGTGGTAAACTTGGCCATAGCATATCTAAATGCTCAATCTACTTAAAAAAGCAACAAGGGGACAACAAAATGAGGAAGGAAGGAAAATCTAAAAGAGCCTACATAGCTTGGGAAGATAATGAGTCAACAACCTCAGAATCTTCAACTGAAAATGAAGAAACCAACATGTGTCTCACCTCCACTATCAATGAAGAAGATGATGAACTATCAAGTGATGGAGATGAGATAAATTCTAAACTTGAACAAGCTATTAATGCTTTCCAAGAAATGCATGAAGAGGCCTTAAAGCTTGCAAAATCCAATAACAAGCTCAAAGGAAATCTTAGATGGCATGTTGCAAAAATTACTGAATTGCAAACTGAAATTTGCAACTTGAAAGAAGAAAATGAAAAACTTGTTTCAAGTTACAATATGAATGGATGTGTATGTGCTTCTTCTTCTACAAATGTTGATAAATACAACTTGCTGTAAAAAGATTTTGATGATTACAAAAAAAGTCAAGGAGAAAGTACATGTTACTTTTATCCAAAAACAATGATTTAATTGATCTTTTGAGAAAGCTTTACAAAGGAAAATGCAACTTGACTAAAATATTAAGTGTGCAAAAGTATGCTGGAGATACTTCTGGTTTGGGGTACAAAAAAGGTTCAAAATCTTTGGAAAAAACTGTATTTGTGTCTTCAAAATAGAAGAATCAAAAGAAGTTCAAAAATTCAAAGATCAATCAAAATGCTTTCTTAAGAAAATCATCAAAATCTATAACATGCAGCTATTGTATGGAAAAAGGACATACATCATACAAATGTTATGCTAGGAGATTCTATGTGCCTAATGGAGATTGCATTTGGGTTCAAAAGAAAGCTGCTAACCCCTATGGACCCAACCTCAATTGGGTACCTTCCTTTATAAATTGATTTGATTTTCGCAGGTTGATAATCGTTTGCTGTAACGCTCCAAAACAATTTAACTACGCCAATTCTATAACATAGGATTAACCTAGGTCGACTCAGAGACACTATCAATCTGGTTCTAACTTCAACTCACTAATAAAGGTAAGGGGAGATTTTTATCGAACAGTTTATACGCGTAAGTAAAACTTGCAAAAACGTAAACTAAGATTTCATAACAACACAAAAACTAACAGAATTGAAAAAGAGGTCATGTAAAATAGATTAAAAGCATCAATCCAATTCACCTTACCAAGCTATTCGAATCATCATCATTCTCAGAAATTTATCCTATTATGAAAGTTTGTTTAATCTCATTAGAAGTAATTCAATCGACTTAACCCCTAATTTGATTGAAACCACAACCCTAACTGAAATATCATCCAATTAATCTGTGATTAATATTCAAAATTAGGAAATTCATAACCTAATCTACTTTCAATCCTAAACGCATTCATAATCATGAAAACAAAATAGCAATTGAAGAAGAAAGTGAACATTCAAATAGAATTCGAAATATCAAACCAAAACTCAAATTCTCCTTGTGCTTGGGTTGGATCCTTGGATTGATTGAGTATTTAGCCTTCCATGATCATCATCAGTGAAAGCCCCATGGAATAATTGCACGAAAATGGAAGAACAACAAAACAAAAATGAAGAACAGTTGAGAGAAAATAAGAGCAAGGGTTTTGATTCAAAAAACTTTAACAAAAAGAAAATGTAAAATTGTTTTTACTAATGTAATGTGTGGTATAAATTCTGTCCAATGTCACTAATATGTAGTGACTATGTCTGAAGAAAAGAATGGGCCATGAACAAACCCATCAATTCTAATTATTTATTATTTACAACCATAAAAATCAAATTCGCAGCCCAAAATATAAGTGCAGTGATTCTGACTTCGAAGCCCAAAATGATCCTCCAAATGGCAGAATTAGTCTCGGCTTATTTCTGACAAACTTGTAGATCTTTTCGTTATCTTTTCAGGGACTACTAGAACGCTCCATTCTGAGTTCCTTAGAGCTCTGTAGGTCCTATACAAGGCAGATAGGTCAAGTGAGCATAAAATCCGAAAATACGCTACAATTAGCAATTAAGCCCACTTACTTGCCTAAAACAAAAACTGAATTAGAATGGAAAAATAAAAGTCCAAGAGAAGTCAATTAAGCTAAGAAGGATAGAAAAATATTTAACTAAAAGCACTCCATCAGAATACCCCACACTTAAACATTTGCACTCTTGGGCAAAACTAAAAGAAAGATTAAAAGAAAAATTCAAACTAAAGTAAACCAAAAATTTAAAGAAAGGGTATGAACAAGGCACACATATTTTTCAATGGATCATAAAAATGCACAAAAGTGAGATAGATGAAGGATGGAAGAATAATATTGAGGTAACAAACAATCCATGAAAACAGGATCACAAAGTGCAAAGTGAAAAAGTTGTCAAGCTTAGAATTAAGAATGCACCAAGGTGATAGAATTCTCTCAAAGGGTGACACTCAACCTCATATAATGTGTATGGCTTGTATTACACTCAAACACCACATGTAACTAGCACATCCAGACATTGACCAAGACTCTAATTCATTCAACCTGAAATACACATGCGTCAAAAGATCAAAAGGACTTTATTAACTTGTAATGAATAGCTTAGGTAAAGGTGGATAAGAAAATGATATTTAGGCTAAAACTTAAGAGAAAAGAGGGACAATGGGGACCAAGCCAACAAGATAAAAGAAGGGTAGAAACAATAAGATAAAATTTAAAGGACTTTACAAGGATGAAAATGAACCATAACAACTTTTATTGCATTTTTTTTTCTTTTTCTTTGCTTGAACTTCTTTTTCTTTGCTTATACACAATTTTTTTCTTTTTTTTCTTTGAACTTTTGCTATTTGGACTCTTTCTTTTCTCTTTTTCTTTTCTTCTCTTTCAAATCAAAACAAAATAAAAATACCCCACACTTGCTTGACACTCACTCCCAAAACAATTCCAAAGCCCCTTTTCTCCCTAAAGCTAGGATAACATGGTCTTCCATTTTTTTTTAGTTTTTAATGAGCTAAACAAGAAATAAAAGGCTAAAGGCTAAAAAAGGGTGACAATGAATATCAACACAAGGATAGGTTTATTTGGCTAGTGGCTGAAAGAAAGAAGGTCTAAATCATCTCAATCAAAGCATGTGCAACAAGGAATGTCAAAAGAGACAAGGCAAAACATAGAGTAATTTAGCACAAGGGTGAAATCACACATGAAAGAACATATCCACAAAGGCTTAAAAACTCACAAGGCATAATTCCACCACACATGGTTCATCTTAAATTATATTTCTCAAGCCTACTTATCACTTCAACAATTGCAACAATGATTCACATCAAGTATGAAACCTCTCAATCCAACCAACTTTTTAACATTTCTCACAATTTATACAAGTTAGAAATCCTATGAAAAACATGAAAAAGTTCCTAAATTCAATAAAAACAACAACAAAACAGAAACAAAAACATACAGACTCAAAAACTAAAATAGACAAACAAAATATAGACAGACAGATAAACAGAAAATAGAAACCAACAGACAATGAACAACAGACAACAACAAAACGTAAATAGACAAAAAATAGAAAACAAAAAATAACTAGAGAAACAGATTTTTAGGATCTTTCACCCCCCACTTGAAATGCACATTTTCCTCAATGTAAGCATGCAAAGAAATGCAAACAAAGAGACAACAAATAAAAGAAGGGAAAAGGAAACTCCCAAAATGTCATTCACACAAAATTGGCAGGACCAAAGAGATGTCCTCCACCAGCTCCTCCTCCACTTGAGGGCTCTCATGAAATGCTTTGAGTTGGTGACCGTTGACCTTGAAGACTTTGCCGGTAGCTTCATTTTTAATCTCAACTGCACCATGGGGAAAAACATTAGTAATAACAAAAGGTTCATCCCATCTAGATCGAAGTTTACTGGATATAAGCTTAAGGCAAGAGTTAACCAATAACACTTTTTGGCCACTATGGAACTCCTTTCTAAGAATACTAGAGTCATGAAATTTCTTCACTCTCTCCTTGTAAATCTTGGAGTTCTCATAGGCTTCTAACGAATCTCCTTAAGCTCTTGCAACTGAAGCTTCCTTTGCATACCCGCTTCATCAAATGCCATGTCATAACTCTTCACCGCCCAATAAGCACGGTGCTCAATCTCCACTGGAAGGTGGCATGCCTTACCAAAAACCACCCTATAGGAAGAATTCCAAACGGTGTGCGGTAAGCGGTCCTATGAGCCCATAAAGCATCCTCAAGAAGCTTGCTCCAATCTTTCCTGTTTGGTTACACCACCTTCTGTAACACTTGTTTGATCTCTCTGTTAAAAACCTCTGCATGCTCATTAGTTTGCGGATGATAAGCTGTAGCAACTCTATGCACAACCCCATACTTCTGAAGCAAGGATGCCAATGTTCGGTTATAGAAATGGCTCCCCTGGTCACTAATAATAGCTCTAGGCACACCAAACCTGCAAAAAATGTTGGATCTCACAAAATCCATAACATCTTTAGAATCATTAGTTCTAGTGGCCTTAGCCTCAACCCATCTAGAAACATAATCAATAGCAAGCAACATATATGAAAAACCATGAGAAACAGGAAATGGACCCATAAAATCAATATCCCAGACATAAAAAATCTCACAAAAAATAATGGGTTGCTGAGGCATCTCATGTCTATGTGTAATTGTGCCTCTTGCTCTCTGACACTACTCACAAGTGGTGGTAAAGTGATGAGCATCTCTAAACAAGGTGGGCCAAAAGAACCCACAGTCTAATACTTTCCTAGCGGTCCTCTAAGGACCAAAATGACTTCCGGTAGGTGTAACATGACAAAATTGAAGAATAGACTGAATTTCATGATCAGGCACACACCTTTGAATCACTTGATCACTACCAAACCTCCACAAATAAGGATCATCCCAAACATAATATTTAGCATCACTCTTATGTTTATCTATTTGGGACCTAGATGCATGAGGTGGAACAACAGATGCAACAAGGAAATTAACAATGTCAGCAAACCTAGGTGTGACATGCGATGAATGCAAATGCATCAAATGCTCATTAGGAAAATTATCACGAATGGGAAAGGACGCAAGAGGTCCCTCAATCCTACTCAAGTGATCAGCAACCAAGTTTTCTGCACCACTTTTGTCCTTAATCTCAATGTCAAATTCCTGAAGAAGAAACATCCACCTGATCAATCTAAGTTTAGCATCAGGCTTCTTCAACAGGTATTTCAAAGCTGCATGGTCAGTAAAGACAGTGATATGGGAGCAAAGCAAATAAGATCTAAATTTATCTAAAACAAAAACAATAGCCAAAAGCTCATTCTCAGTGGTGGTGTAGTTAACTTGGGCTACATCCAAAGTGCGTGAAGCATAAGCAATAACATGGGATAGTTTACCAACTCTTTGTGACAACACAACCCCAAGTGCATAATTAGAGGCATCACACATCAACTCAAAGGGAAGCTCCCAATCTGGTGGCTGCATGATGGGAGAGGTAGTCAACTTCTTCCTCAATCCCTCAAATGCTTCTTTGCAAGACTGGTCAAATGTAAAGTCTACGTCCTTTCGGAGAAGCTTGGACAATGGCAATGCAATCTTACTGAAATCCTGAATGAATCTCCTATAAAAACCCGCATGTCTAAGAAAAGAACGTATTTCCCGCACAGAAGAGGGGTAAGGTAAAGAGGTAATCACACCAATTTTGGCCTTATCGGCCTCAATACGTCTACTAGAGACCAAATGCCCTAAGACTATACCCTTATGCACCATGAAATGACATTTCTCAAAGTTAAGAACAAGGTTAGTACTAATATATCGATCAAGCACTATAGAGAGACTATTCAAACATGCATCAAAAGAGGAACCATAAACAGTGAAATCATTCATAAATACCTCCATGCAACTCTATAATAAATTAGAAAAGATGCCTACCATGCACCTTTGGAAGGTGTCAGGTGCGTTGCATAAGCCAAAAGGCATCCGGGTGTAAGCAAATGTGCCAAATGGACAAGTGAATGTGGTCTTATGTTGATCCTCTAGTGCAATATGGATTTGCATGTAACCGGAAAAACCATCAAGAAAGCAATAATGTGACTTACCTGCCAACCTCTCTAAAACTTGATCAATGAAAGGAAGAGGGAAATGGTCCTTGCGAGTGGCTTGGTTGAGTCTCCTGTAATCAATGCAAACTCGCCAACTGTTGGCCACTCTAGTCGGAATCAGCTCATTATCCTGGTTCTTCACAACTGTGAGACCCGACTTCTTAGCAACCACTTGGACAGGTGAAATCCAAGTGCTATTTGAGATGAGATAGATGATCCCTGCAGCTAGTAGCTTCGTCGCTTCCTTCTTCACCACATGCATGATCCCTGCATGCAAAGAAATGCAAACAAAGAAACAACAAATAAAAGATGGGAAAAGAAAACTCTCCAAATGTCATTCAAGATGCATCATCACACAAAATTGACAAGATCAAAGAAATATCCGCCACAAGCTCCTCCTCCACTTGAAGGCTCTCATGAAATACTTTGAGTAGGTGATCATTGACCTTGAAGACTTTTCCGGTAACTTCATTTTTAATCTCAACTGCACCATGGGGAAAAACATTAGTAAAAACATTAGCACTTTTTGGCCACTATGGAACTCCTTTCTAAGAATCCTAGAGTCATGAAATTGCTTCACTTTCTCCTTGTAAATCTTGGAGTTCTCATATGCTTCTAAGTGGATCTCTTCAACTTCTTGCAACTGAAGCTTCCTTTCCATATCCGCTTCATCAAATGTCATGTCACAACTCTTCATCGCCCAATAAGCACGGTGCTCAATCTCCACCGGAAGGTGGCATGACTTTCCAAAAATCACCCTATAGAGAGACATCCCCAAAGGTGTTTGGTAAGCGGTCCTGTGAGCTCATAAAGCATCCTCATGTAGCTTGCTCCAATCCTTCCTGTTGGACCCATAAAATCAGTACCCCAAGCATCAAAAATCTCACAAAAAATAATGGGTTGCTGAGGCATCTCATGTCTATGTGTAATTGTGCCTCCTGCTCTCTGACACTGCTCACAAGTGGTGGTAAAGTGATGACCATCTCTAAACAAGGTGGGCTAAAAGAACCCACAGTCTAATACTTTCCTGGCGGTCCATTGAGGACCAAAATGACTTCTAGTAGGTGTGTCATGACAAAACTAAAGAATATACTGAATCTCATGATTAGGCACACACCTTCGGATCACTTGGTCACTACCAAACCTCCACAAATAAGGATCATCCCACACATGATATTTAGCATCACTCTTAAGTTTATCTATTTGGGACCTAGATGCATGAGGGGGAACAATAGATGTAACAATGAAATTCACAATATTAGCAAACCAAGGTGTGACATGCGATGAATGCAAATGCATCAAATGCGATGATCAGCAACCAAGTTTTTTGCACCACTTCTATCTTTAATCTCAATGTCAAACTCCTAAAGAAGAAGCATCCATTTGATCAATCTAGGTTTAGCATCAGGCTTCTTCAATAGGTACTTCAAAGCTGCATGGTCAGTAAAGACAGTGATATGGGAGCAAAGAAAATAAGATCTGAATTTATCTAAAGCAAAAACAATACCCAAAAGCTCCTTCTCAATGGTGGTGTAGTTAACTTGGGGTGCATCCAAGGTGCGTGAAGCATAAGCAATAACATGGGATAGTTTACCAACTCTTTGTGACAACACAGCCTCAAGTGCATAATTAGAGGCATCACACATGAGGTCAAAGGGAAGCTCCCAATTTGGCGGCTGCATGATGGGAGAGGTAGTCAGCTACCTCCTCAATCCCTCAAATGCCTCTTTGCAAGGCTGGACAAATGTAAAGTCTATGTCCTTTTGGAGAAGCTTGGACAATGACAATGCAATCTTACTGAAATCCTGAATGAAACTCCTATAAAAACTTGCATGTCCAAGAAAAGAACGCACTTCTCGCACAGAAGCGGGGTAAGGTAAAGAAGTAATCCCATCAATCTTGGCTTTATCGACCTTAAGATCTTTACTAGAGACCAAATGCCCTAAGACTATACCCTTGTGCACCATAAAATGGCATTTCTCAAAGTTAAGAACAAGGTTAGTCCTAATACATCAGTCAAGCACTCTAGAGAGACTATCCAAACATGCATCAAAAGAGGAACCATAAACAGTGAAATCATCCATAAACACCTCCATGCAACTCTCTAATAAATCAGAAAAAGATACTCACCATGCACCTTTGGAAGGTGCCAGGTGCATAGCATAGGCCAAAAGGCATCCGGGTGTTGGCAAATGTGGCAAATGGACAGGTGAATGTGGTCTTGTGTTGATCCTTTGGTCCAATATGAATTTGCATGTAACCGAAAAAACCATTAAGAAAGCAATAATGTGATTTACCTGCCAACCTCTCTAGAACTTGATCAATGAAGGGAAGAGGTAAATGGTCCTTACGAGTGGCCTGGTTGAGTCTCCTGTAGTCAATGCGAACTCGCCAACTGTTGGCCACTCTAGTCGGAATCAACTCATTATCCTGGTTCTTCACAATCGTGATACTCGACTTCTTAGGGATCACTTGGACAAGTGAAACCCAAGTGCTATCTGAGATGGGATAGATGATCCCTGCAGCTAGTAACTTCATCACTTCCTTCTTCACCACATCAAGAATAGTGGGATTCAGCCTCCTTTGCGGCTGCCTCACCGGCCTAGAATCATCCTCTAAGAGCATCCGATGCATGCAAATGGAAGGATTGATTCCAGGGAGGTCAACAAGTGTCCATCCAATGGCCTTTATGTGGCCTCTCAAAATATGCAGCAACTTCTCTTCATGCTTAAGTGACAGGCTGCTAGATATGATGACTGAAAGCTTATGAGCATCATCTAAATATGCATATTTGAGGTGCTCAGTAGTGACTTCAGCTCCAAGGAAGGTGGCTGAATAGTGGAAGGCAAGAAAGGTTGGTGGTTGAAGGAAGGGAAATATGATAATCATCATCGGTACCTGCAACACAATCAGAATCAAGTGCGGAGGAAATCTTCACACAAATACTACAGACAACAGTAGAATCATCACAGGTACAACCAAGATCAAAATCAAAATTAGAAAAATCATCAGAAAGTAAATTAGAAATATCTACACTATCTACTGCAACATCAATGATATCAACAAGAAAAATAGAATGCTCCTCTACCGGATGTCTCATGGCACCAAAGAGGTTAAACTGGACAACATCATCACCAAACTCCATGGAAAGAGTTCTGGCATACACATCAATTTTGGTCCTGGCTGTCATCAAGAATGGTCTCCCTAGGATCAATGCGGAACCATGGTTGGAAGACTCATTCTCCATATGCAAAATGTAAAAATCTACTGGAAAGATCAAATTATTAACTCGCACCAGCACATCTTCAATAAGTCCAAGTGGAAGCGTAACACTCCTGTTGGCTAAGTGAATGACAACACCACTGGGTTTCAAATCACCAAGATGTAATGATCTATAAACCGATGTGGGCATGACATTAATGGAAGCTCCAAGGTCACACATGGCATCTCAAAAATACAATCTCCAATGGTGCAAGGGACAGTGAAAGTGCTAGGATCCTTGCACTTCTGTGGCAAGGTGGATAGTGGAATGACATCAACAGCTTTGCCCTGTATCAGTGCGGAAACATTTCTGCCCATCTTCACTTGCTCATTTCCCTTCAGCTTCCTCTTGTGGGTGCACAAATCCTTTAAAAACTTTGCATATTTTGGAATCTGTTTGATGGCATCCAAGAGGGGAATGTTGACTTTCACCCTCCTGAAAGTCTCAAGCAGATCAGAATCAATCTCCACCACTTTCTTTGCAGAAATGGCTCTAGAAGGAAAAGGTAAGGGAATTTGTTTTGGTGCAGAATTTGTTTTGGCACCATCATCAATTTTTTTTACTAGCACCAGCATCTAGAAGCTTCGTGCCACTCCTCAAGGTAATAGCACTCACATTCTTCGGATTAATAACTGGTTATGCTGGAATGTTACCAGAACCTTGCACCTGCATCTGGTTGATAGTTGTAGCTAACTGTCCAATCTGAGTCTGCAGGTCTTGGATGGTGGCACTGACATTTTGTTAAAACTGGATGTTGCTGGTTGCCATTTGCTTCATCAAATCCTCCAAGGAAGGTCCAGAACTGGTCTGCACAAGTTGTGCAGGTGTAGGTGCATGTTGCTGGAATTGTGGTTGTTGTCTCAATGAGGGAGGTTGGTATTTGTTGGAGGAAGGCTGATATGGCTGTTGCTGTTGAGGTCTGAATGGCTATCCAGGTTGTATGGCAGAAACTTCAGCAGCTTGTTCTGTTTCTTAGAGAGTGGGACAAGAATTTGTTGGATGATCAGGTGCACAACAGATACCACACATCCTTGGCTGACTGGCTACCGTCACATTCTGTTGTTGACCAATAGCAAGCTGTCTCATAAGGGATGTCAACTCTGTCAATTTATTCTCCAACCTCTGGTTATCAGCAACCATGGAACAGAAACTTCATTTGCAGCAGCCTTGCTTGTTGTAGCACCTTTAGTACCAAATTGTTGATAATTAGCTACCATGTTAGAAATCAACTGCCTTGCAGCATGAGGAGTCTTATCCATCAAAGCGCCTCCACTGGCTGCATCTATCATACTTCTGTCCATCAACATCAAGCCTTCATAAAAATACTGGATTAGTAATTGCTCACTGATTTGATGGTGAGAATAGCTAGCACACAACTTGTTGAATCTCTCCCAGTACTCATACAAAGTCTCTCCAGGCAGTTGCCTTATGCCACAAATTTCTTTCCAGATGGAAGTTGTTATGGAGGCAGGGAAGAATTTCTCCAAGAATCTTCTCTTCATGTCTGTTCAAGTGTTTATAAGATTTGGTTGAAGGTACAACCAGTCCTTAGCAACACCATCCAAAGAGAAAGGAAATGCCTTCATCTTGATATAATACTCATGAATGTCATGTGGTCGCATGGTGGAACACACCACATGAAACTCCTTAAGGTGCTTATGGGGATCTTCACCAGCAAGTCCATGAAACTTTGGAAGCAAATGGACCAGACCAGATTTGAGCTCACAACTAACCTCAGTCTCAGGATATTGAATGCACCAAGGTTGATAAACAACATCAGGTGTAGCCAATTCCTTAAGAGTTAAGTTGTTATCAGCCATTGTATCAGCAAAATTTTCAGAATCAAGATGTGCAGAATGAGAACTAGACTCAGAAACAGAAGACTCGGAAAACACTACACTACTATCTAGAACTACACTATCAAAGTCATCTAGACTACTATTATGCCTACTCAATCTGTGAAATGTCCTATCTATTTCAGGATCATATGAATGGAAATCACTTGGTTGGGACCTAGTCATGCACAGTTCAGCTCATCAAAGACAGAAATCACAAGAATAACAGAATTAACAGACAACTACTCTATCAGGACAATATTCACAATATTTATTGAAATGAAACAGAAAATAGAAAATTGCCCTAAACAATTTATAAAAAAATTCAAAAACACCACAATAAATGTTTATAAATCATGCTTGATTTTTGTAATTTTTGATGATTTTTAAAAATGATGAAAACACAAAATAAATTCAAAAATGGTCTAGATCAATGAGTTTGGCAATTTGGACCCCCTGATTGTGTTCATCCTTCACAGGGTCACCTTGATGTATTAATTTTCTTCACATTCTAGTAAATTTTCAGCTCAATCCGAGACAATTTGTTGTGAAAAGACCAAAATGTCCATGTGCCAAAACTACTAAAACTCCTACTTAGAGGTCAAATTTTCCAATTTTAACCCACACATAACCCCTTAAGGGGTTGCTTTTGCTTAGAATGGGCGATAAACTTCGGACACCAAGTTTCAGAATCAAACTCTACAGGACCAAAAATTCTGGACAGCAAATTGCACCACCTACAAACAACTACACTACACTAATTCTCTCCCTACTACTACTTTGTTTTTCCTCTGTTTTTTTTACTTTTCACTATTTTTCTTATGTTTTTACAGCAACACTTCATCCACACTTCATAATGCACAGCAGCAACAATGCAAATATGTGACAAAGTGCAATTTTGCAACAAAATGGCAATGTGCGGTGAATGAATGTAAATATTTTTTTTATCTAATTATGAGTGAACTAAAGCTAGCACACAATGAACCGTGTCACCGGCAACGGCGCCAGTTCTGATAAGCGACGTCGTATCACTTCAAAATAATTAAACTACGCTAATTCTGTAGCACATGATTAACCTAGGTCGACTCAAAGACACTATCAATATGGTTCCAACTTCAATTCACTAATAAATAATAGGGGATTTTTGTCAAACAGTTTACATGTGATAAGTAAAAATTGCAGAAAACGTATAAACTAATGCGAATTGACAAAAGGTAATGTAAAACAAATTAAAGAGCATCAATCTAATTCACCAAACCAAACAATGGTAATTATCATAGTTTTTAGATAATGATTATGTTATGAAAGTTCATTCAATTTCATTAGAAGCAGTTCAATCGAATTAACTCCTAAACTAATTGAAATTACAAACCTAATTAAAATATCATCCAACTAATCTGTGATTAAAATTCAAAATTAGGAAATGAATCCACAACCTAATCCGTTTTCAATCCTAAACACATTCATAATCATGAAAATTGAATAGAAGATTGAAGAAGTGAACATTCACACAAAATTCGAAATACTAAACCAGAACTCAAGTTCCCATTTGCTTGGACTGGATCCTTGGATTGATTGATTATTTAGCCTCCCATGATCATCATCAATTAAAGCCCCACGAAATTGGTGCACAAAAATGGAAGAACAGAAAACAAAAATGAAGAACAAGGAAGAACAATGAAGAACAGTTGAGAGAAAATAAGAGAAAGGGTTTTGTTCTGAAAACTTAAAAAGGAAAAATGTAAATTCTGTTTTTGCTAAAATGTAATGTAATATTCACTAACTAATTGCACTAGCATATAGTGACTAAGTCAGAACGAAAGATAGGCCATGAGCAAGCCAATCTAAACTTATTAATTTTGCTAATTACACCAATACAAATCCAACTCGCAGCCCAAAATTCAAGTGCAGTGATTCTGACTTCAAAGCCTAAAATGACCCTCCAAATGACAGAATTGGCCTCAGCTTATCTTTGACAAACTTGTAGATCTTTTTGTTATCTTTCGAAGGACTAGTCATATGCTCCATTCGGAGTTCTGTAAAGCTTTGTAGGTCCTGTACAAGGAAGATAGGTCAAGTGAGCATAAAACCCGAAAATAAGCAACAAATAGCAATTAAGCCCACTTGCTTGCCTAAGACAAAAACTAAATTAGAATGAGAAAATAAAATTCCAAGAGAAGTCACATAATCTAAGAAGAATAGAAAAGTATTTAACTAAAAACGTTCAATCAGATGCCCAGACTAGGGTCATAAGATTGTGTTAGTGCAGGGACAGATTTTGCATGTACAAGGTTATGGTAAGAGAGAACGTGAATCTTCCTAAAGTCATCTTCTATTATTGGATGCAGGCCTTCAAGGAAAGGTTCAACCCCAAGGTGAAGAGGAATCATGTTCCTTTTGGTATGTTATTCACCCATATCATAAGGAATGCTGGAGTGAATGTGTCAAATATGGAATCATCTGTTAGAGCTTCATAACTTAAATGAGTGACCTTTTTCAAGATGGGAATTGCTGATAATTGCCCAGAATACACTCAGAAGCATAATAAGAAAAAGGTCAAGAAGGAACATAAGGAAGAACCACAGTTTGTGGTAGGTCAGATGATGCACACTCAGGATCAACTTGCTTATCTTAAATTTGATGTTGCATCTCGACACACACAGGGGGAGCAAGCTCAACTGCAATACCCAGAAAAAGAAAATAACCCTCACCTTCATCTGAACCAAACCCTTCAGACCCAGCCAAAAAGCCAAATAAACCACCCTCAAACCCTAAACCCTCATACCCTAGGACCACCCAAAAGAGGAAGGATCCAAACTCTAAGTCTAAACCTAAATCTAGATTAGTAACCAAACAGCCAACCATCAAAATCAAACACCTTCACTACCAAAACCTCAACCAACCTCACCTCCAAAGAACCAAGAACCTCATTTTAAAGTCCCTGCACCTCAACCATCACTATCCTTATCCCTTCCGCCTCATACCTCTTAACCCTCACCTAAACCAACTTCACTCCTCTTAAGCAAAATGGAAGTTGCAACATTTGCTACGGCCAAGAAGCAATCTCTTAACGAAGAACGTAAAAAAGGCCAAGTTGGATAAAACACTTGAAAAGAATGAGGCTTTGAGTTGGAAGAAGGAGTGCTCGCATTTATGAAGGCACTATCTGAGGAGGAACACAAAAAGAAATTAGCTGAAGATGCCAAGCATGCTGCCTTGGCAAGCAAGTTATCTTGAAATTACAGATGAAGTTATTTTTGAATCTCTGAAGACATTGTTTGTTGGAGAAACGTAAAGGCACAGTGTTGAAAAGGCTACCATAATGGAGATAGAAGGTGAACCAGTGCCTGAGTGTTATTGTTGAATCAATATAGGCACAATCTAAACAAGAGATGAAGAAAGCTTAGATGGAGGAACTGGAGAAAGTTCAATCTGTAGCTGAACATGCAACTCAAATTTTGTCTTTAGATTATGCACAACAGAAAGCAGAGCTAGAAGCTACCACTATTCTTGAAGACATGGATCTTGTAGAAAGGGAAGCTCTTAAGGAGGCCATGCTTCAATCAGTTATTGAAGCTTCTCTTTTGGAAGATGAGGGTGACATGACAGACCTTGGAAGTGCTCCTATTCATCCAAGGCCAGTGTTTGATACTGATGAACAACTTATTGCTACTCAATCTAACGTAGTAGATGAAGACATGCTCAGACATTTAGAAGAGATATATGGAGCACCAGAATTTGTCTCCATCAAAGTTATAAAGGAACTTCTGGAGGCATTAAAGATCATGATGTTAACTGAAGAGCCTATCATAGTAACATAACTCTTCAATTGGCTTGATAGAAGATTGATGAAGCTAGCTAAATAGCAAGCAACAACATGGATATTACCTTCAAGACCATCTGTTCAAAAGCAACCAAACATGCATGTGCATCCTAATCTTCACACCAGATTGTATTATGGGTTCAAAGGAGAAAGGTGATATTGGGTCTCACATTCTTCATCAAGAAATGCAACAAGTAAAGCTTGACAAGCTTAATCTTACAAAACTCTTGAAATAAGATTTTTCAAGTATTAATCCCTTCAACTATCCATCTTGGGATACACTGCCTGAAGAGGAAGAATATGCACTTAGCGTATGTGGAGACATGGAACTAGTGATCAAAGACTTTCCCATCAGACACACTATTTCTCCAAATCAAAACAATTTGCATAGGCTAACTGTAAGGAATGTTTATCCACCTATGCCACCATCTGTAGAAGTCGGGAGGTTGAACCATTTGAGATGCCCTTCTCCACTCCATTGGACCTTCAACAACTTCTCAATCTAATTTACGTGATATATGTAGTTCTTCCTTCGGGTATAACCAAGATAGAAGAAACTTTTCAGCCGAAAGACATCACTTTGGAGGATCTAGATATAGTCCAAGATTTTCAAAATGGCAGAAAACTAACTATGGACCTGAACTGTGGATGAATTTGCTAGCTTACAAAGAAGAGATTTGTGGAAGACAATCTTCCTTAAAGAGATTGAACATGTTTTCAACACACTTACCCTTTATGATTGGAACTCATTTTTCGTGTGTAGCCACCCTTGAAAAACGATAAGAATTCTTCAACACAACCAAAAGGGGGGTGAATTGGTTGAACCTTGGCCAATTAAAATTTTAAAATCAGAGTTACCACAGAATCTTTATCACTTTCAAAAATTATTTCAAAACCAAGAATCAATATTCAATCAAATTTCTTTTACAAGAAGAATAGAAAACAAAGTATAATTTTCTGTGCAATGAAATTGATTCACAAACAAAGCAATTAAGAGATTAACAGATGAGAAGAAAGATTAGTCCAGATTTTTATACTGGTTCACCTCAAACCCTATGAGGCTACATCCAGTTCTTCTACTCAACACTAGAGTAGAGTTCCACTATTGTAAAAAATATTCTTACAAGCAAATTTACAAGCCTCTCTTCATCAACCCTAGATGAAGTTCAAAGATCCAAAACCCTATTAGATCCTTAGAGACCAAAACCCACACTGAGAACACTACTCAGCTGTCTTTTAGAGAAACACTATCTCACACTTGCAAGAAACTCAATTACAATAGACTAATCCTTACAAATATCCAAAGAACAGTTTACACCATCAAAGAATAAGGAAAGCTATCACCTGATAATCCAAGAATGAATGCACA
>PYAF01001788.1:259201-283459 GCA_007407185.1 Glycine tomentella
TATATGGAGATTGACTGATAGTGGATTTAGTGGCTATAAGGTTGTTATCTCCACTACCTTCGGTTATCTGAATAACTCATAAGTGGGTAGTTATAATATTTATCATATCTTCCTATCTTTTGATGATTAAGATATTAGACATTTGAATTAATAAGATAAATGAGCCTTTTATTTTTTGTCAAGAGAAATTACCATAACAATAAGCTTTGGTGTATACGAAACCATTAATGAGAAAATCAACTGTTGAGGTGATAGTATGGTCAGCATTTATGTCCACGCCTCCCAATTGTTTGCTTTTCACACGACCAATGGAAAATGTAAATGTCATAAATTTCAGCATCAGTAAAACGTTCGGCATTCCATAAGTGTATCGAACATTTTACTGGTAACCCAAACGACAAGTCCTACATTTGGGCCGCTAGGTTTTTTTTTCCAGTTGTTGTAATTGGGCCCTAATGTAAATATTTGTATTGTGAAATAAACAAAAAAAAATTTGGGGCTTCCTTCTGTTAATTTTGTTCCAAAGTCCGAACGGTTCGTTGAAGGTCACACCGCTTAAATCAAACTTCCCACTATTTATGTTCTTCTACTGTTTATTTCATGACTTTTCTAAAGTTGTTTACCAGCCTTGTATTTTCTATTTTACAACTGGCCAATATCCTAGCCCAACGAACAATCGCTCCTGTCTGGATCGTCAGCCCCACCGTTTCGTCGACACCACGCTTCCGTTGCCGGGCAATACAGTTTATCCGTACTGGTAACTTGTCTTCATTCATTGTAAATAAAAAATTATTAGTTTGTTAATGTCATCTGTTTGCCTTGTGTTGTATATGTTGATCGATGTCGTTTATAATCCATTTTGGTTTTTTTTGTTGTTTGAATGAACAATGTAAATGCAGAGTTTATGTTTTTCCACAACACCAACCACATCTTCCTATTAACTCTTTCTGTTGTTTCTTTCGTTTTACATAATTTGCATTTTGCGTGCATGATGTACCAAATTATGATTTATATATGACTGACAATTATTGGATTTATATCACCAAATTAGCGCCAATTGGTGAACATCAATTAACTGTTAAGGACATGGCCATGACGTTGAGGCGGATGAAAAGGAAAGACAGAGATGCATTCAACACAGTTTACGTAGCCGACCAGGTTACATTTTACTTCCATTTCAACAATTCCACAAACTTGTTATAAGTTGCACTTTTTAAACATACCCATGTCTGTACTTGTAGCCATTTGCAGAGGTTTGTAAAACCTTTGCTGTCAAGTGGAACGATCATTTAGACGATTTGTGGGTTCTTATTGCTGGTGAAGGCAAACATCATGTGGTAACTTATAACAAATCCGTGGAACATCCTCAAATTACCGGGGGTTGGCAGGCCATTGGACAATATTACGGTCTACAAACCCATCACCAGATAACATTGACCCATTTTGGGCTATCGGTGTTCTTAATCACTGTATACAGAAGTCCTTCTCAGCCGCAGGCATTTCCATTATGGCATTCGTTGTATAGATTGAACCCAAACTCTGCCGTATTTCGCTTCTTCCTCATTAAACACAAGGTCTCCTGCAGTAGCGTGGTAAGTAGTTAAAGACATGTTTGAAAACTTATAATTAATTGTATTATTTTTTTCCATTCACCAAGTACTGATCAAATTTTTGTCATTGAAGGATGTGCCAAGCAGCTTTTACTACTTAGTAAGGGACGTGGAGTTCACCCACATATACTTTGACGGGATCAGCCGGATCCAACCATGAACATTGCTCTTTGGTACGTGTATTGAAAGCAGTGGTGCAGGTCATGTCGTCCCAGACATGCTTCGTTCTGCACGTTTTAAACAATTAAGACTTACGTGCTTCGTTGTCTTCTTTTTAAACAGTTTAATGTGTTGACATTAAATTTAAATATAAGTGTTGTTGTCGTCCATTTTTATATATATATATATATATATATATATATATATATAATTATTATTATTATTATCTATATATGCCAATGTACATATTCAAGAAGTATCAGGGTGTGTTGCGTTCAGGTAATCATGTATCAAAAAGTCAGTGGCAAAAAAATTACGATATTATTATGTATATGAAAATATATTTAAAATGTTACAATCTTCCAATATGTGGTGTACATGTATACACTTATTCCTCGAAATGATCCTAAACATTATTTGTTGAAAACATTTTTCTTTGATGGTTCATATAAATAAATTTTTTTATGACTATTTCATTATGGTAGTTATAAATAAGTTTGTCATTCACATTTAAATAAAATTAATTATAAGCTTTTAGTTGAAAATCTGAACGTACAATAATAATAATGTTCATGCCTAAGAAGGATATATGCAGATTAATCACCTCGACAATAAAATTGATTGAGTATGAAGTTAGAAAAGTGATATATTTCAGATATTACTTATCCATTTAAAATATAAAGTAAATAATAAGAGGAAAAATAATATTGACACTTGTTGATTAATTATGTAAAAAATAATTTCCTTGTGGAAAAAATGCGATAATAAATTTGAATTAATTTTGGAACAGAAATTGTTATGAGATTTTATACTACTAATTAAGTTAATTAAGTTTTTTTTAAAGTTAATTAATTTTTTATATTTAGTAACAATTATTTGTTGTCAATATTAAATTATGAAAAAAATTAAATTTGATGAAATAAAACTGTTTTTGTTTTTATAATTAATTTTTTTAAATTAAATCGCATTTTATCATCAGACTTTAGCACAATTAACAAGGACCTAATCTATAACCGTACCATCACACACAATTGACAAGGGTAATAACATAAATAACAACCTAAAAGTTAAGAATTAATTAATAAAAAACAAACTGAACCTCTAGCACAAAATCAAGTCATCATGGTTTTAAAATAATTTAAAACATTTCAAATTTTACTTTTAAAA
Organism: Glycine tomentella; assembly: GCA_007407185.1. NCBI lineage: Eukaryota > Viridiplantae > Streptophyta > Magnoliopsida > Fabales > Fabaceae > Glycine > Glycine tomentella. Next base: position 262,138 of record PYAF01001788.1, read on the forward strand.
TTTAATTTTCTATTTTTTACAAAAAAAATTGTCAAAAATGCACTAATTAAAAATGTGGGTTTCACAAAATGAACTTACCCAAAGATTCAACTCTAATCATAATAAGTCCACACGCTATCTCTACAACATCTATATCTACTAATTAGTGTTTTAGTATTACAATAATAATAATATTTAACCCAATACATATTTTGATAAAAAAAAAGCCAATAGATATTATAAATAATAATCATATAATTAGGTCTTACAAACATACCCTAATACTTTACATCAACACAAAGGTAGTCTATGTTAAATTAGACGGAGGCTAGCGTGCATGAGCAAAACATTTTTCATATGGTGCCAAATAAATATTGACCGTTGGATTGACATATTGAGATGGATGGAATTAGTACATGAAACATTAGTATCTTAACCTGTTGGACATTCAAAGTGAAATAAAAGCACGTGAAGTCTCCCTTTGTCACCACTAATCAGGTCAGGTCTTGACAAAAGAATCAAATGTCATTATGCCTAACAGTCCAAACCGAAATCCACCAAGCACACAAAAATGCTACTAATATTTATCATTTCAATTCTTTTTTAATGAGATCTTATTACAAAAGTTTATTAAGGATTCATTTTATTAATTAAGTAAATGGTATCTACTATTTAGTGTCTGTCCAATTGATAAGTAGAGGCAATTTCACATGTTATGACATACAACCAAACATTATAAAAAAAAACATTATAAAAAAATTCACATGTTAAATTAATTTAAACATGTGAATTTTATTCATATTTAATGACTACAAATTTACTATTTTTGGGTACATACTTAAACTTTACTTTGGTAATGTTTCAAAGAATAGACTCATATTCACGTGAAAATATTTCATTATTATTGTAAATAAAAATTATAAATTTATATTATAAAATCATATATTGATATCAAGATTATAAGTTTGATCACATTAAGTGATCATTACATTAAAAATTATTATATAAATGTTAATCATTTAATATAATTTTCAGTAGATAAATTATTTAATATGATTTATGTACCAAATTTATTTTTTTAATTTCTCATAAGTAAGACGAATCATTTTCTACTTTTTAGTATAGTTTTATATGATTAACTTGTGGTTATAAAAATTAAATATTGAAAAAAATAAATTTTATTATGATCAATTCTCTTTTAACATGGTTTACCCTAATAGTATATGGTGACAAAATAAGCTACAGTACATTTTGTGATGTCAATCGTGTCTTTGCAAACGCACATTTATATCCACGTTCAATTAATCCATTCACATTACAATCCAACTAGTTGTGTCAACGATTTTGTAATTAACATCAATTAGTTGCAAACATTAAATATACCAACCAACATGACATTAAAGGCTTAAAAATATTGAAATATTGTCTTAGGCCTATGGGCCTTTAAACCAAAGCCAACAAAATGAAACCAACATTAACAACAAAAAAATTATTGTATCAGTACATCAACCGTCTGAAACAGAAGAATCGGCACCACAGTTGCCGTTCTTACACTCCTTCAACATCGCCAGCTTCATTTTAAGTTTGACATTCTCATCTTTCAACCCTTCCACTGTAGCCTGCAGCCGCTGAACACTGTAAAAGTTGAAATCCCTTATTTTTTGGCCACTTCGGTCACATAGTTCCTCCGCCAACAGGACGGCAGCATCTTCTCGGGCACCATAGTCATCTTTGGCAAAGTGACCCAATGAAACTAAGGGGTCGCCCCGCGTCCCAATATCCACACATGCAGAATACCTCCTATATTGGACGCGGTCAACAGTAATTGCATCGTGCAATATAAACATTGGTTGTCCAACCTTGAGCATCAAACATAGTTTGTTCAATAATTTTTGCATGCTTTCTTGTGAAATGAATACCGCTGCCGACGTATCCACCGTCAGGGTTGTAGGCAAAGTCGTTGTACATAACAACACATTAAAACTGGCAAACAAAGTCTTACACATGTACTTTAAACGACCACGTGACAGCAATCAACAATGAACGACGACAATCATTATTAACTTGAACAACAATGCATAGGTTCAATGACCGGTATGGCTTCAAACAAAATGTACAAACAAACAACAAAACCTATGTCACAAATTACAAATGGAAGCATGACTGACCAATTCGTTTTCCGTAATCGGCCATTTTCAAATGGCCATGTAGGTGGCTTCCAACAAAACCAGGGTCCATTCCATTAATAAGGTTGTACTCGATATAAGCCTCTTCAGCATCATCATAACAATCATAACACTTGTGAAAGCTTCCTTTGAAGTTGTCAACCTGCTCACAAGTATCCACGTACGTGAAGTAAATCCCTGGCTTTCGCCCGACGAAAACAACATGGACTTTGTTGTCAGCAGTGTTCGACATAGTTTCTTGCAATGGTGGATGAGGTTAGCCAGTAATTGGGATTCAATAATAACGAAAAGGTTAAAATGAATAACCAATAATACAATGAATAATCAATAATACACAAAGTTGGGTAAGAAGTAATTGGGATGTGGACGTTAAAACCAATACAAATATGAAAACCTCCCATCGAACAGGAGTGAAAATATGTACGTTTTCATTAGTTCCGAACCTATGATTTCCATATGACACGCGTCGGCAAATATAACAACGGTTTTTGGATGGTCAATTTTCCATGTCCTCTGGCAACAAACTAAAGGTTGTTCTGAAATTATGTAATACGCCTGAACCCATCCAATAATTAACATGTCTTGCATTTATTTATTTAATTTAGTATGTCATCATTTAACTTGTGACTAATATTTTAAGACAAATTATGAATTTGTAAATGAATATGATGTTTGAATGCGAGAACAAACAAAAGGTTAAAATAAATTTGTTTGCCAAATCAAGTCACAGATGAAACTGATCATTCTAAAAAGCAATATAAGTGTTCTTTTTAGGGACTTCAACGTTAAATAAAGCAAAACGAACGACACAAAGGCCAACAAAGCACACGTTTAAAATCAAACCACTTTGCAGATCGAAGGCAATATCAACAATGCAAAAACAAAAACCCCATAACATTAACGCGTCAATACTGAAGAAGAACAACAGTAGTCCGCTTACCACGTTCGTTGTCAGAGACATGTTCATTCCCGGCAACGTTGGCTCCCATGACCCCAGGGTAAGGGTCAACCCCATCAAAGAAGTAGTCCACAGAAGCCTGCCTGGCTTCCTCGTAAGAATCATAAGAACTGTGAAAACTTTTAGTGAAGTGGTTCACTTGCCGAAAAGCTTATTTGTAGTTGAAGTAAATCTCTGGTTTTCGACCTACCAAAACCACATGCACTTTATCGTCAACGTTATCGGCCATACGTGCTACCTCCTATGTTTGAAGTTTACTAGGTTGGCAAAACACGTTTTGACACTGTTTTTGTTCGACGAGATGGAGAAGGGTAATAGTCACCAATGATAGGTTAACCGTGGGTTTCAAAATGTTGAGTTAAAACAATCTCCAGAAACAGTGAAGACAAAACCTGTCATGAGTCATGACAACCGACGGACGGAGTCTTTTTGGATTTTGTGTACAATTAAATGGACGTCCATTATTGTTTGAGCGACGGGTCATCTTTCCGTGTTGTGGGTTTTACGAAAAAAATTATTTGATTCCACTCAAGTTCAATAGGAAGTTACCAAAAAACGTGGGAAATTGCATTTAAAATTTTAACATTCAATAAATACTGCTGGAAACGGGCCAGTTGGCCTAGCAGGGACCTTTGGACTGCCTTGTTAAACGGAAGACATGGGCTGGGTTGTACATTATGAAGGCAGGATTAAAGCCTTTTAAAAAGTCCATTTCGAAATAAAGATTAGTTTGTTATGCATATCCAGCTGATGTATTTAATATATATATATATATATATATATATAAATTTTTAATGTTTTTAGTTAAACATACATATTTGGTAGTCCCAGTGTATTATAATATATTATACTAACAACATCAAAAAGGAAATATACAGTTACTAAATAGTTTTGGGATGATAAAGTAATTGCAAATACGACTTCCAATTCGGGGTGGCTGACATTGACATGTTTAATTGATTTATGTGCGCCACACGTAGGGTACGCGGCACAACTTTGCATGCTATACGAAGGTTGTCGTTTGATGCGACATCTGGTGTGACCTTTATATCAATACAATTTCAAAGACGGAGTGTACGGTACGGAACCATAACCCATTCGTAGCGTGCGACACAAATTACAACCGTTGGATATGGACTTCATTAATTGATTGTATGTTTTTTTTTCTGGGAATTACAAAAAAACCCTCATGTTCCTCAGCATGTCCGATCGTACAGCACCATCGACCGACTCCCTTCTTTCTTCTTCTCCGAGCCCCACCAAAACAACACAACCATCGCGGTGGCTGCCGCAATAGCAGCGTCCACTATTTACCCTTTCGTTTCACCACCCTCACAACCGAGTCCCTTTTGTTGTCATGGAATTTCGTTGCTTTTGTATTTTCTATGCTTCATGTAGTTGGGGTTGTCTGTCAGATCAACATGTAAAGTTGACATTTTTTTCAATTGTCTTCAATCTAGCAAGTTTAATTTTGTTCCATCAAATTTCCCCTTACCTTCCAGTTTTGGATCTCTCCACCCCTTTCACAAAGATGCTTCCTTTTATTGGTTATTCAGACAATATTTAATTTTGAACTATTGATTCACATACACAATTACATTACTGACAAAATCGTTACATTAGTGGACGATAACAACACAAAATATGAACTGCAGTCATTGACATTGGCAACGACTTAAGTCAACTGTATGGTGCCCATAATAACAACAATGATAAACCACGCCAAAAGACTGTGTTTCACCCAATCATAGTAAGTTGCTAAGTCTTTCATGTTGTTCTTTAGTCTTACAATTTCTGTCTTGATGTCGTCTAACTCCATCATCATGTTACAGTAGTCATGTTCAACTTCTTTTTGAAGCCAATCAAAAAATGCACAAGAACCTGTCCGACAAGTATAAAACAACCTATTCGGATTATCTTTTGTTCGACTACATTTTATTTCTGCAGGTTGTCCACATTGACAGTCATTTTGTGGTTTCGCACTCGAACTGCACTAACCCGAACGGAGGCAGACGATGAACTCCTTGATTCAAACATGTAATGGAATAGCTACAACATATGAAAAATAAATTTCACACTATCCACATGTTTGGCAGTGTTAATTGGAACAAATAACAGTAGAACAAAAGTTAATCCATTGAACATATTTTGTTTTACAGATGGTTAGCAAAGGTATCCATCATGGGATGCAAAAAAACAAAACAAATAAGATGTTGTTAATGACGACATATTATCTTCGTCAATGCAAATCACCATACGGTAAAGGAGACCAATTATTATAATGATTGTGCCCAAAAACTAATTTTCAATTAATAACTCACCTTAAGGGTTTTTGGATGCTGGAAGTGAGACGTCCCACGGCGAAATGAGGATGTTTTAACCCCGTCGTTGGGCCACAACCATAAACTGAAACGAGACAAAATACTCAACGGAAGACAATACATTTTTAGGACAGGAGATGACTCAGTACAGGACTTATTGTCATATCATGTGTTGTTCTCGAAAAATGAACAAGTCCCGACTTTTTCATATACATTACAATGACATCGTGTTGTCGGGTTCAATTGTCTTGTCAACATAATGCTACTGTGTAGATACACCTAATGTTTTATTAGACTAATAATAAATGGAGTCTTTAAATACAACATGAATTTTTTTAAAACTCCTTCCAAGGCACCAGTTCAAGTTACGTAAACAGCCAACAACTTAATGTTACTATCCTTATTTTGAAACATTGAAAGCATTCCCAATTACACCAATGATATCATATGTTTCAGTTTATAGTATATATTTGTCTAAGTTATACTTTGTGAAATATAAATATATTGCAGTATTAAATTTAAATAGTTAAATTGAATATGGCCTTATGTTTGTTTGCACCATAGAATTGCATCATGTTTAATGCCATGTCCTTAAGATTGCAGGTACTTCCAGACATGGTCGATGGAAAAACTACACCTAACAATGAATGTAACATTATACACGTTGTTGCCCAATTATAGAACCATAAACTTTGAATGCAAATATCGTTACCAAGAGTAGTGTGTGAAAAAATATGGTCAATTTATGAATTCCATTATTAGACCATTGCAACATGTTCTCACTTATTTCAGATATGGCTACATTATGGAACAAATTATTTGGTTATAGTTAAGAGAATTAACAAAAATTAACGTATACGACCTAGTAAAATAGCATTGGTTACTGATTACATGTATCAAATCATAGAAGAAATTCATTATGACATGGTGAAATTAAGTGCTTTAATAAAGGTGTTTCGTATGCCAATTAATGATTACTAATGTCCTAGGTACAAAAATTATACTTAAACACATTAAGTGAAACATATTCAGAAGCAAGTTAAAATTTCATAACATTTAAATCAAATTAACATTTTATGTAAATCTGTCTAACTGACTAACCATGTCCTATGAATGCAATCTATTAACATGTACGGTCTGATAGTTGAAATTTGTTCTAGGCGACATACTGGTACTTTGTAAATCCCATAAAGAAGCACAGCCCAAAAAACAACGTCTATGGTAACGGTGGGTCGAAGTAGCCTAACCATATCATCAGTTGTTGTGTTCATCGTACATAATAATTGTGAAGGGCAAAAAAAAAATGGGTTGCCAATTGCACATTACCTTAAGCCACAACAATAATTCATTGTAAGTTGCACATAAGGAAAAAATATTTGTTGGCCTACATTTAACCATGCGTGTCGATGGTATATTTCATGCACAAAATGGTCAACGATTAGCCTAACCGTGTTATGGATTGTAATGTTTAGTCAATGAACAAAACACTGATTAGGAACTCGCATTGGTTGGGGAGTAAGACTTTAAAATGAACACCACTTTCGTTGTCAATGTTTAATCCAAAGAAAATGATGAACACCACTAATTCGCGTATTTGTGTTGTAGTTTGTGCTTGGCTAAAGGTTGTATTCACTCCTTCATAGTTATTGAAATAGTTGCCCCTTTCATGACATACATATTCAATGTCATATACTTCCAGACATTGTGTTTTAAATATAGTCTTATATGGAATTTAATGTTGATTGCGATGAACAACTATTGAAATGTTACTTTTATGAATGTAGTGCATGGTATTGTAAATTTGAACAGTCATTGTTACCCATTTTGATGATGTTCGTCACACCATTTTTCAGCCCCCCCGGCTTGGCTGACTTTAATGGTGGGTGACTTTTCTGCCAACACAGCTCAACCCACCGTAACTTCCTGGGTTATATTGTTGGCCCCTAATCTGCCGCGTGAGCTGCCTCTGCGGGTTGGGTTTGCTAACTTTAAATTTAAATAAAAAATAAATACATTACAAAATGACATGGAAGGTGTAGCAAAATGAAAATAAAGCCTACTTAAATAACTTTAAATATGACAAATTGCATCAAAGTTAAACTCAAACTAAATGTACATGAAAGTCAAACAAATTTAAATATGATCAACAATATTAAAATAGTAAAACACCAATCTAACTCTAGAAATGGCAAATTCTCATATATAAATCATCAATATTGACTTGTCTACCAAGAGTATTACAATCAACATTTGACAAATCAATTTCATATTTATCATCTTGTTTTAACTATAGACTTATATTTAATTTGTTTTTTTGGTGCAACCCACCACCTAACCCGTCTCAACAGGGTGGGTTGCAGGTTTAGTAGGTCGGGTCATTTAAACGGATTGATATTAGTATAATACAAATATTCATTTTATGTATTTGTTCAATTAATTAAACGGGTTGATCATTTAAATTTTTTGTTATATTATTATGAATATATTTCATAATAAGTCATCAATCGTTAAAATCAAAAGTCCTATCATTGTATTTATGACACGTCCAATATATTACATTTTCATAATACAATGAATATTTCTATTATACTGATAATTATCGATCGTTTTAGTCTATAAGAAAAGAAAGGTTTTTGGCACAAATTCCAAAGAATTGCCGAACTGGACTACTCTCCCAAACCGAGCTGTAAATTTGCAATTGTAACATTGTATATTACGTTTCCCCAGCAATAGCACTTTTACTTTATGGGCACCATCATTATCTACCACCGCAGTACTAAGATGGGATATTACCCTCTTCTGGAGTTGGCGAACCCCTTTTTGTTTGACGGGATTTTATTGGAATAAATAATGGAATGACATCCATTATTGTTGGACATGACGAAAACAGTAATTGAATTCGAAATCGCGTGCAAAGATATTTGCTTATTTTCTCAGAACCGATATTGGCAGAGTTCTTGGGAATATATATTACTAATTGAAACATTTATTATTAATTATTAATATTAGTATGACAAAAACATATAAATATTTATTATATTAGCATTTGTACAATGTCATTATTAAAATAATGTATTGTTATTATTATTAATTATTATTGTTAATATTATCAACGACTTAAAATACTAGATCTTATTATGCTTTGTTTGCTTTGTGAAGTAAGATAGTTTGAGACCTGCACGGTCTACTATCACAATGGCGGAACCTGATATATTGTTGATGGATGAATTTTCTCAGGTGATGCCTACGATTGGAGGCAAAACTTTATGTACTATTTACAGATAAAGTTAATTTCTTAAACTCATCTTACTTATACCTATGCGTATATGATTAATGTAAATATCATTGTCTACAATTTGTACTGTAGAAAAGTGAAACCAACGATGATAAAGTTCAGTTACAACGTTTAAACACTAGCATTGCAAAAGTCAGTCAACAGTTACAGGTAACATCCGCAGATACATGGTTATAATAAATTGTTCTATGTACACTCCAAATACCTACGTTGTATATGGTGTTTAGACAAAGTTGTGAATGTTGTAGAGTATGGATGCATGATTACAGCGGATGGAAACACATTACCAACACCTATGTCGTCAATATGCACGGATTACTTTGTTGTTGGAATCAACAACATGGAAGGACAGTTAGCAACTCCGAACGTACAATCTGACACTAGAGGTCTTCACATGAATATGGGACGTTCTAATGCTGGAGTTTCTACTTCTCGTCACTTTGTTAAAACTGATCCGGGAACACTCCTTAATGGGGAAGATGTAGGCCTCCCATAGACGTCGACTATCATGCTTCAAGTATCTTCGGATGAGGATGAAATGGAAGGCGCCAATGTTTCTATTGATTATAGTGTCAAAGGCAACCATTCCTTAAAAGGAAACCATAATATGTGCAAGGCAAGGGTGAACATGAAGACCCCATTGCGGATGTCTCCAACTCCAATGCAAAAGAAGTCAATATTTGGCCCACAACGGGTAACAAGTGTCTTACCAAAAGTTGCAATTTGTTATACATACCTCCACATTGTGACAATGGTAATCATACATTAGCATTTTGAAAACTGTTTATTTTTTCCCATTCCATTGCTGTAGGAAAAAAACCCGTCATCATCAACGACCATTTCTGGGAGAAAATTAAAATATCCATCATCTATGTCACCGCAGTCACCGAAAGTGAATCAGTCCGATACCTGTTCTAACCACAGTGTCAGCAAACGGAAAATGTTTCACATTGGTTCTTCAAAGAAAATGAAAACACACCATAATGATGAAAGATTTGGTCGTTTGACCAAAACAAATAGAACACCTTCCGAATTACATAAAACCAGTGCAAATACGGAGGGGGAACATACTTACATCAGCAACGCAATCAACTATACTTTGCCCTCAGTAAGTGAATATACATCAAAGTTTTGAAAACTCATATATTCGTTTAACATGGATATCATTATTTAAACTAATACACCAATGGTTGTTGATGCAGCACGTTAAATGCAAATTTAGGCCAACAACGGACATGGGTCTAACCCAAGAGCAAGTGAAAATTTGTGCGTATTTGTGGCATCCCGATGCTTATTCAAAGTAAGACAATCATTTTTGGTGTGTTTTCATGTCATTATGCATGCATTTAATTAATGGTGTTACTACAGTGAGACCATTTTAATAATTGATGACACAATTGGAAAGCGAAAGGACTTCAATTGCATGTGCCCTGGAAAGAACATCACACAGGAGGTACTTTTGTGGACTTGTTTAAATGCTAATGAGATACATTGGACAGTGATGTTATTAAACTGCATTTGGGTATTATTATATATTCTGTCGACTTCATTTAATCCAATGATATTCTATCAAAATCTTTAGTAATAAGGTTATCAAATGGATGGCAACCAAGGCATGTTGGTTGCAAAAACATGTCAGTCATCAGACAGTGTGGAGTCTTCCTCCACAATTTGTAGTAAGGTCATCTTTAAACCAAATATTCATATGGAATAAAGTGTTGTGAAAACATTGGTTAATTAAACTTGTTTTCTTAGAGGGACATAAATGAAGGCGAAACAATCAGTAATCTTGTGGACACATACTGCAAATCATGGATGGAGCCGTACGAAGAACTTCAATATGTAAGTGTGTGGCAATGCATTGGTGAATGTATTTATTGTATGTTACACAAAATTATCTGTCATACTATAACGTATTGCTTTGGTGTCAGATATACCTACCTGTGCAAGAGCAAAATTCTGACCATTGGTATCTTGGTGTCATGTCCATTAATGAGAAAATCATATATTACTTTGATTCTTTCATGGATCCCCATGTCATCGACAGTAGGACAGACGTCTTGAGAAACGTGGTATGCGTTAAACGGGGATGAGTTACTATTTTATTTTTAAATTACATAAACATATTTTTGTTCCTTTACACTTTGAAAGCTACTTACTTGTTTGGATTATAGTGTGAAGTAATAGCCCAAATTGTCGACACCGACACTTACCCTGGTAATTATTTGAAAACTACATTTCGTGAAGCTACTTGGGAGCTGAAAGAGGCAACGGGGATTCCTAATTATGGTCATAGGTAAATACACAATGTTATATGTGTTGGGCACTGCAAACCGAGATTTGTTGAATGTAATTCCGCAAATCGAACGTTGAACTGTTATCCTTTTCAGCAGCAACTCGGGTTTATGGGTAATGAAATGGATGGACATGGAGTACTGCTTCACGCCATATGTAGTATGTGAGGTCAGTCATTGACGGTTATTTTATATAATATATTAGGTATGGTATTCGACCGGACATTAATACGGTTATATTTTGTCAATGACCAGGTAAATGAAACGGTTGTTTGCATGAAATTGGCAATTGATTTGTTATCCTCTGCACACAATGAATTGTGGAAGGAAATGCAAAAGAGGGTGGAAGTATTCTGGAAGACAGTTGCTCAACAACCCGTAGTAAATTGAAACGACAATTTATGTGTTTTTTGACATGTTGCATTGCATGGGTTTTGAATTTATTTTGGTGTCACGATAGACCCTAATTCCATGACTTGGAGATTATGGTAGACCATAATACATTTAGAAGCATGTCCGTATGTTTATTTCTGATTAAATGGTTCGTTTTGAATATCACCGTCCTTTGTCAATTATTTGGCCAGGGGCTGTTAAGCACAATATGCTCCATTAAGAAATTGTAGAAAATGACATGGATGTCATTTGATTATGTAAACAATGCATAAAATATGACCAAACTTATTAGTTTTATTTTGCATAAAATATGAATAACCACAATATTAGTTTTATTTTGCATAAAATATGGAAAATAATTTTAAATTAAATCAAGCTAACAAGCTTAATCGAATTGTTCAAAAGCTTGCATTAAGGTTGAGCTAAAAAAAGGTTCATATTGAACTCTAATTATCGGTCAAGGCAATTTTTAACAAGTCAAAATTAATTTAACCAAACTTGAGTGATTTGTCATAAATATGGCAAAACTTACTTGAAAAATTAATGAGACAATTTTGTCATGTCAAATAAATAAAAAAATTCATTAAAAATCATTTTGAAATAGTAAAAATGATTATTATTTTTAAGAATTAGACTCATATTTTGACGTACTTAACAAATATAAAAGGTTAAAATGATTGTTTTTAAAAAAAATAAGAGATCAAACGCCTAAAAATTAGAGATCAAAATATTAAATAAATAAATAGTAAATATAAAATATTTGTATTGTTTAGTATGACAAAAAAAAAAAGAATGAATGATTTTTGTGTTAGGAGATAAGAAAAATAACATGGTAACTTCCACGAAAAATTCTGGTGGTGCCATACTCTCAACAGAGCTTACAATTAAATTTGTAGAAAATAAATATGAAAAATGGAAATAAAAAGAAAGTGAACATATTTGCTTACGCAAATAGGAATAATAAAGTACATCAGTTGTTTTGATATGTAGTTTTGGTTGCTCTGAAGAAGGCATAAATGCTGCTGTATATTTGGACGGAAGAGGTGCAGAATGAAAAGCCAAAAAGTAAATTTGTATAACCGGTAGTAACCCGTAAAATTGGAATATCGAAAAGTGTGAAATTAACATCCAACAATCCACGTTCCTCACACATCATACGCAAGTGTTTCACTTGCATATGCTAGACTCCGTCGAACATCCAACAATCCACGTTCCTCATGCATCATGCGTATGCTAGACTCCATCATATAGTAGTCACCAAAATTGGTTTGTTCAACGAAATACTACACAAAGCTTATATGGTCTACTTTTAGTTGTAATTTAACCCAAAAACAATTATGGCTTTTGCCTTTTACCCAAAAACAATGATGGTCTAAACTGTAATCATTGTTGATGAAAAGAAAATATGGGCATTTGGCGGCAAAAATGACAACACTCAGTACACATCCGTCTGTCCGTTTGCCACCCATTACACACATCCATATGCAATAAGTGCATTATAGGGTGCCGCAGCTTCTGACCGAATATATTGAAAACTGGGAACCGCTAATGCAGTACAAACCGAATCAACAGGCGGGCAAATGCAAATTTCATTGATTCCCAGATTGATTGGTTTGCCAGACGCAGATGCCCAGTACAGAAATGCACGAACATTGCATCCCATACTATTGGAAGGGTTAAATGGACAAATATAACACATAAAAATAGTTGTACAATTGACTTCATTATCACAAACCAAAATTGTCACAAGAACCAACATGGATAAAGGTGGTAAACCTACAACTAATTGCAATGCACAGACGTTTTCCTGTGCTACGACTGGGTAAGATTACTAGCAATGAGTATCACTTGTTCATTGAGCCATTGCCAAAACAATCAAACTTATAATTTCAATATGTTTCGAATGTTATACACAGTGTAGGTGAACATACACTCAAAGACACGGGAGCGCATGAGAACATTGTTTTAACACCGCCAACTGTCAGTATTTATATTTTTTTCCTTCACGATTTCTGACAGTACATATATAACATGTTGATGGTAACCCTTAAATTTTCATATAACGTGTGTAGCCTTGCCTCACATCGAACAGTGACAAATGTTTAATGTGTTCAAACCCAATCGTAGCAACTCAGCAGACAGTGACAAATATGATAAAAACCATTGAGGTTGTTTCATGTACTTCATTGTTGTTATTGGCTTGTGGGTTACTCATAACACTTGTCAAACGTGTGATGCCCATGTTTAACCTTATGTGTTGACTTTGATCAGGCTCTACAGGTTGAGGTTGTCAAACTGAAAAAACTTAAGACTGAAGTCAATAAATTAGATGAAAGCAACACTGCAATGCTGAAGTTCATGACACGATTTGTGATTAACGATTTGCGGTCATGGAGCACAACACCGTATGACAACATTACTTCCACAACACAACATTTGGTGACTCCAAACATGGGTTCGGCAACCCAACACAACATTACGACGTCTAGGACTGATAAATCATCAAATGCGGTTTCAATTTCAAACCATGGGGTACGTGAATTTGTAGTTGGACTGACATTGCCTACTTGTTTTTTATTCGCACAACCATTAACTCATTCAGATGAATCATTTAGGATGTAATGGGTGTAGTGGGTACCTGGGACATTACAAAAATGGGGAACCTGAGAAGAAAACTTTCTTTCCAATCACCTTTTACTGAAACCAACCACGAAACTGAAAAGGACCAATGTTCGACCACTGTGGGGCAAACCAACAACAAAACATTTAAAAGGAAGTCACCAATGGAGGCAATGGACGATAAGAGGGATTGGATTCGGTCAGAGGCAGCACTGCAATACGTTGAATACGTCCCAAGGGTTAGTAGATAACATGACTGTGTTGTATTACACTACTCATAGTCATAGTTGGAAAAGCAGAAAACTTATTTTTTTCTGTTCTTTATTAGGATATCATGTCTGTTTTACACTACTCATAGTCATAGTTGGAAAAGCAGAAAACTTATTTTTTCTGTTCTATATTAGGATATCATGTCTGTTTTTTTTATCCCACAAAGGACATGCAGCTGACAAAAGAAGGCATTCGTGTGTGTGCATATGTGTTTATTGCATCATTGCCAAAATAGTATGCTACATTATCATTGTAACCTACATCACCTTGTGTTATTAACAGTATAGAAGGACTAATGTCATCTTACAACTGCCAATTTACTTACCAAATAAGCATTTAACTTTCTTATGCTAGAACTAACTTATTACTTTTTATTTTGGACAATGTCATGCTATAGCGATATCCTTTTCTCTATAGACTTAGACATTTTATGCAGGGCTGATTTTCATAGTCTATCTCCATTGAAGGCAATAAGGCCGTCGATATGTACTAGCGGACCAACCACAAACTATTTTTCATTTACACGTTCGATAAACGGTGACATCATCATGATTTTCAAACAGATAGTGCATATTATGTCCTTGGTCATTACCAGAAACCACTCATCCAAGACAAACGGCACAGTATGGTGCATGACTCCATTTTTTGCTGTATATTACTTGAAACCTTTGTGGTTAATTGAAAAAATATTATGGTATAACTAGAAGTACAATTTGTCGGACCTAACGAATGACATTAAAATAGAAGGACATCTTGGATGGAATGCCCATGTGTCAAGTATTGGTTAAGTATACTGACCAATGGATGCCCGTATATGACGAACTATCAATGGTATTGGCATATAAGTGCTTCATTAATTACATCTTCATCGTATTTTTTCGTATATAAGTGGTTATTTGTTGTTGTATTGTAGATTTATGTCCCATTGGTGGACTTCAAAAACCAATTCTCTTTGATGGTCGTATCTATAAAGACACACACGGTATACCATCTGCTTCCCGATGTAAAGGAAGATGCATATCAAAAAACAAAGGCCAACATGCATGTCGTGGTAAGCTAAAGCTAAATACGTAAAACATACTTCACAGTTTGGTAAAACATCTCAAACAATGACATGATAATGTATTTATTTTAAAAAAACATTCATTTCATCCTTTAGTGTGAAGCGTTATCTATGATTATGGGAATTATGTACCCTGACAAAAACTCCTTCAACATCCGCCCAAATATTGAAGTATGGGAAGTTGATCACCCAATTCAGATACCATCTGATGCAATACAGTACGTCAACCACTTTGTTGTCCTAATGTATCGGTTAACAACATACTATTGTGCACAAATAACTCATTCTACTTTTAATAAATTGCAAGCACAACTCAGCAACATGGGTAATGCATTGGATGATGATGGAAGATGATATCAATTTCAATATCACCCCACAGGTTAACACACGAACAAGTTTCCAGGAATTTTTTCCATATTGCCATATTTCCCTTAATGTAACATGATGTCAAAATGCTATTTTTCACAGATCGATCCTAGGCTACTGCGTATGAAGATTGCCATGCACTTGCTTATGGGACAACATAACGACAGAAAACAAAAGCTGATGGCTGATGCAAATACCTACTGGAACCAGCTTCGCAGTCCATCCACAGTCACAACATAATGTTTATTGATGATTTGACTTTTTGGATTAAATTTATGTGACTTTGTTTTACATAATGTGGTGTTCGACTACATTTCCACTGCTTCTCCAACTTCCACATGTTGGACCTTTTGGGATATTTTGATTCATCAAAGTGGGACCTTTTGGGATGATAATTATAAGACTTGCACGTGTTGCACCTTTTTGGATCTTTTGCTTACTTATGATGATAGTTATTGCCTGCTTGCTTACTTTACATAATAATTATAAGTATATTCCTTTGTTGTGGACTTTATTTTTAATGTTTAATGTTCATCAGAATTTATCAATTTTTGCTAAATGTTTTCAAACGCCTATTAAGATAATTATGGATGCATATTAATAACCAAGGCAAATGAATAACTCACTGTCATGGCAACAACATAACTTCTACATAATATTAACCGTCTACATATATTAACATAGTGAAAAATACAATTGTTACAGTTTTCGCGCACAATCAAAAATGACATTAACAACCGGAAGCAGAAATTCAAACAGAAACAAATAAATTGATATTTTACTTGATTCACTAACTAGGATAAAGTACTTGTTATCTACATCCAAGGCCAAAAAAATGCACAGCCTTTATTAATGATGCTAATATTATGAGAATATTACAACAACGTGTTCCTCTTGCTTACAAGGCTAAACATCGTCATAACAAAATGCATCAATTTCACACGTAAAAATTAATTAAACGACCTTACAGAGTACAACAGAATACCAGTGTTCACTCTTCACCACTATCAACTCTAGCCAGCAATCAACCTTCAACATCCTTCTCCTTTGCAGCTTTGCTTCCTTTCAGACAAAACACCCCAAGAATACAAAACCACAACACAACTGAGACAGAGAAATAACCATTACGTGCAACACCAAACAACAAAACGAAATAACACACAACACAGACACACACCACTTCATGTTCACTCTGACTGATTTTAGCAACCAAACCTCAAGGTTTGTGCAGAACAACCAGACCTAGCTTAAAGACAAAAGAAGAAGATGAAAATATAAAGAACAACAAGCTATTGGAATGTTTATGAAAAACAAAGCATAAAAGCCCAAAAGTAACGTACAACACTTTAGTCAAATGATTCACAATTTATATATGCTAGGTTACTACCAAAACGCATAGGATCACTGCTACTTCACTTAACCATGCGTTAAAGGTTTTTTGGGCTTCACAAGGCCCAACAACAATGCTACAAAAAAATACAATAATTTGGCACACTTAATACATATTGATGACGGAGGCTAGGGTACGAAAGACGAAGTAAGGCGTAAGTTACGAAATTAAACCAGCCGACTGACACAGTGCTTGGTTTCATGTTAGGTGACTTTCCAAGTCACTAGCAAAACACATGTACCGATCGACGGGATTGTGAAAAGACTTGACAAACCCGATTTCCAAGACGAATGGGTTTGATCCAGGCGACATAATAATAAATTTTTTTAATATGTACACGATCGATGTACCTCTTCATGTCAATGTGGAAAAAGAAAAAGCCATTGGTCAATCCATTATAATTGTTGGTTTTGCAGGTCGATGGTTAAAAAAATTGTTATTGGGCCGATTACCGCACAATACATGGCCCAATAACATACATGTAATAGCGGTTACCGCACCATACATGCATGACCCATTTCTTCGGTCGTATTATTTGATGTTTCACATTCCTGTTCATTGACTCGTTTTCGATAGTCATTGCACCAATGTTGTACTTTGCACCATTTCATTATAGCATATATATTGGGTACAAATTTCGGCTCCTGACATTTCAGCGTTCCGTAAAGTTGCAACCGTCACCGCCACCCAGTATTTCTGCTTTCATATCAACAAATCAGTGCCCATGGCGGAAAACACAACCACCAACAAGGACATGGCTCTCATGCTGATGAACATGAAAAGGCCAGGGCCATTAGCTTCGTTTAACACGGTTTATGTGGCCGACCAGGTTAGGTTTCACATGCTTGTTTTAAACACTTATGCATAGAAATATATCATGTGTGCCTACAATTATACATACAATATTCATGATGTTTGTTTAAGTATGTAGCCATATGTAGAGGTTAGTAAAACCTTTGCCTACAATTGGAAAGAAGATTTAAACGGAATCTGGCTTTTAGTTGACTGTAATGGGAATGATCATGTCGTTCATTATAACAAATCCGTCCAACAGCCGTCAATTCACGATGGATGGACCACCGTTGCACATTATTATGGTCTAAAAGGTCATGAGCAGATGACATTCACCTATTTTGGCCTCTCAGTTTTTTTAATCACCGTTTCGAGAAATTCTTCTCCACCGCAAGGTTTTCCGAAATGGCATTCGATGTACAAAATGAACCCAAACTCAATAATTTTTCGCTTCTTCCTAACTAAACACAAGGTGTCGTGCAGTAGCGTTGTAAGTGTTAATATTTTAATTGTATCTGTGATACCATTGGTTTTGGATGTGTGTTCACATGTAATTCCCCATTGTTGACTAAAAAAGTTTTTCTTGTTACAGGATGTGCCATCCCCCTCTTACGACTTCTTACGTGAGTCGAAATTCACCCACCTATATTTCGAAGGGACAATGTCGTGCAAGGTTGTCCTGAATCATGAAAGAAAGAGTGCAAAAATAGGTGCCGGGTGAAAGCAGTTTGCCAAAGAGAAACAGTTGTCGAAAAATTTACAATTTACAATGGAGTTCCCAGATCCATCTTATCCCATTGTTCTTTGGTACACTACTCGATAAAGTTTGTTCATTTTATCTTTTAATAAGTCGTAGACATAATCGTTAATTATCTGTTGATATCATTTACGTCGGACTTTTCAATTTGCATGCATTGAAATTTGGCTATCATGAGACATGACAATATGTGTTCTGTGTTGATGGCAATTAAATTAAATTATTTAATTTAAAGTTTTACTTGTTTATGCACTATTCAAGTGATATTCTACGTGTGTCGTTCTATGCATTGTTTTACATTAGACAAAGGTAACAATGACTTCGACATAAAATTTTTTCCGCATTTCTTCTTCATAAAATAAGTGGTTGAGAATTTGAATGCCCTATAGTCGTTTTAATAAACCATTTTTGTATTATTAATATTTATTAATAATAATTTGTAATACGAGTTTCCATAAACCAATATTAAATATGTTTTCACGGAATACATAATGATTTATAAATTGTGATAATTCACATAATTATCAAACTGATGAATTATCAGAAGTTTGAAAATTTTTTGAAAATGCAGGAAAAATGACAAAAGGGTATTTTATTTTACAAAATACCCTGACTACATTATCAAAGTCATAATCTTTTATTTGTTTATAATTTTTTTTTGAATTTATTAGCATTGAATGTATTAATTTTATTAATTAAATTTCGTTACAATGAAATGTCTTTTGAGTATATTTATGTAAGAGTTTAGTGAATGTAAAATGCAATATCAAATTTTAATATTTACACTAAATTAACCCAACGTACCCAACGTACTGTATGTCATTTATAATACAATAATTTTATTCTATTATGTAAATTAAATTATAGAAACGGAATTAAGAAATAGTTATTTTGACATACAAATTAATTTTTTTAATATAGTAATTACTGTATCTTCAATAAAAAGATTTTCAATAATTATTAGATCACAAAGATTTTAAGATGTGTTACGATGTTACTATTAAAAATAAATTATATTAATTGTATACATGCAGTCTAACCGTAAAACTTCATGTTAATTGGTTTTTTCAAAATGACTAACTAATATTGTTACCAACACATGATTGTAAAAAAAACATTTTTCTAATCACGTATCACCCACCATGTTTTACAAACTTATTATTTTCTATGAACGAAAGACAAACTTATAACTTTTTTAGTAATTATCACCAATTTACATAAATGTTATTAATTTCCTTAACCTAATAATTGGGAAAACGGTTATTGGCTCGGTAACCAAACTCTAATGTTCCACGTTTGCGCAAATTTTGTGGGTCGTCCTGGCCCGCCTCGTTTTTCACTGGCTTAGTGTTTCATTGACATTATTTTCATTTTAAAATGGGTCAGGTCCATTATCATTGCTTTAACATGTAAAGACCAACCCAATTAAAATCAGCCAATGAAAATTTAACTTATGCCTTCTGCTTCCTGCACCATTAATGTTGCAATTTTTAGAATACAGCATTAAAGCTGTAACAGTAGCAAAATACTGAATACTGTATTAGCAAAATAGCAAAAATAAAGGGTGTATTAAAAACATAGCAAAATGAATGTTGCAGGAAGCATAACCCTCAAATTAATCAATTAAGTTACTAGTTGCACTACAACTACCTAATTGCACCTCCCTTTTTGATATATGTAGTCAAATCAAAATACTATAAAACATTTTTAATGTCTGATGTCCATATAAAAACAATATCATCACAACTCAGTAAAAATGTCTACATTTTTTAATGCGTTTTTTAAATTTCATTCTGTTAATGAACATTATTAAATGAAAAATATATACAAAATAACACTATGAACATAACAATACAAATTATTTGTAAAAATGTGCAATTTGTATAACCACAACTTGATAAATTATTCACGAGTTTCACATTACCAAAATAACAAATATAACTAAAATTGCATCGCTTAATAATTATTATGCATTACAAACAATTATGGTTATATCTTCCCAATGTCAAAAATTCAACATAATACATGTCTACACCCCATAACATATGATTATTATGCACTACTACAAATTATGGTTATGTATTCCTGATCGCAGCCGTACGCAACCAAATTAAATTGATTTGAATGTAGTACTAGGAAGTTGATTCCTAGGTCGTCTCTCAAGGATCAATTGTCAATGTTTAAGGATTGAAAACGTGTTGGGGGGTTGTTGTGGCAGAATGCGAAAATCTAAAAACAGAATCGAAAACTAAATTAAACAAAAACACGAAATTAATTGCAGATGATTAAAAACGAGTTAAACCTTAGAACAGATTGCGCCTCTTCTAATATCCTTGATTCACGAAAGATGATCTGTTCCACTTAATTCTTATCAGTCCAGGTTAATCAACTAAGCGAAGATTAACCTAAAACGTCAATTCACGAATTAAGCAAACGTGAGTCTCGTTAAGGCAATTTCTCAGAATTAAGCAAACTGAGATTAACAACTCAGAATCATTAAGCATGAAACGAATTGCATACAGAACCCTAACAAGAACAAATCAAGCAGAACCGAAATTCAACACAGAAACCTCCATTAAAGGTCTGCAATCTGCTTAGGGTTCAACTCTAGGGTTTAGCCTTCCATTAAATTGAAATTA
>PYAF01001788.1:283559-303583 GCA_007407185.1 Glycine tomentella
CAATTAATTGTTAAACTGCCCTGAAAATAAAAATTAGAATAATTAAACTTAAAATAATCCAAATTAATTAAAATCCGAATTATCGGTCCAATTAAATCCTAAATAAGAAACAGTGCAAAATATAGACAATTAAACACAACTAGGGATTAAAATGAGTATAGAAAGATGAGTAAATAGTAATAAATAGTGACTCATCAATTCCCACTGTCAAAAATTCAATCTACTACATGCCTACATCCCATATAAACATTCAAACTGTCTCATGTCTAATATATCTACATCCCATAAAACCATTCAAAGTGTCTCATGTCTAATATATCATACCATAATATTGTCAGAATAAACATGAAAGAAGTTCTTACAAACCATATCATAAACATTTAAATATAACAACACAAACATAAATAGTAAGCATCATAACTATTGTTTAACCAATGTACCAAAGTACATGGTTACTGGTGGGATCAGCAAACTCCATCACAAAATCAATGTGTGGTTTCAATTTTTTTTCCATTGCAAATTGTTTCCATACATCGCCTATTTTAGCATGTCTGCAGCCATGATTAAAGATAATTTTTTCCATTGCAAATTGTTTCCATACAGTGCCTAGTATATTTTTTTTCCCTCAAATAGAGGCTAAGTCTAATATATAGTCCCATTTTTGGGCTTCACCGGTGGACCAAGGACTGACACTACACGATATAATAATAAAATAATAGACGGTGGAGATTAGATAGGATTAATTACCGGTTACCGATTGAGCTGATAATTTTTGGGGATGTATTTTGGATTTAAAAATAATGTTAAATAATCGTTTGAAAAAAAGAAAAAGAAAATATCGACAGAAAAAAAAGCTCTGAATGGGTTGCTGGGTTTATTCCGCTGATGTCGTTCAATTGTTGCGGTGATGGATCTGTTGTGGTGAAGATTAACATAGATGAGAATCCGACATCCAATTATTTGTGGTGGAACCATAATAGTCCGAAGTGTTTGTTCCGGTAAGTGCTGGGTACCTCCGTAATATGGAATGCATCGAAAGTAGTTGGGTTTTGGAAGAGGTCTGGTGTTGTTTGACAAGTGGGTAAGTCAACTGGTGCCGACGATGGCATAGGTGGAGACTGTGGTGGTGATTGTTGACTGCAACATTGCGTTTATCGTACAAATCGGTTAATGCGAAAGTGAAAGTGGTGAGTTGGGTTTTATTTGTTGCTAAAGACATTAGTTAAGTAAAATGACAATTGTTAATATGTTATGAAGTGTTGGTGCTGTGATTATTATGTAGAATGTTTAATTATAGTTAGCACAATATTGGTAATTGTTTGAAGGTGATTTGGGGATATTGAAAATGAGGCACTTGAATATGGTTTATATTTCGATAGGAATATATGCGTGTTCGACTGAGTGGGGTAAACGGGTTTTGTCCCTGCCTTGGTTGTTATTACAGAGAGGTTGTCGACCATATTTGTTATGTTAGAGGAATGGTGATAGCCGGTAGGCATATTGGTTATGTAAGTGAGTAATGTTGTTACCATTGATGTTTGAGTGTAATGTTACAGTTTTTTGGTTATAGATAGTGTTGTTGTTTTGCATCAAGTCAGTGTGTTTTACTCTCTGTACTACTGCAAACGTATATGGAATTCAAGGGAGCTAGCATATGTGTTGTCAATAGTTGTTGTTAGTACATTTCGAATACTTTTTTAACCATAGTATTATTAATATGAAGATGGAGTGATTGGCATTTTGGGGACTAATTTTGAATTGTAGTTGATGGATGAAATTTGTTGTAGGCATATATAGTTGAGTTTCGATGTATGACTTTTGTGGCTGAAGGCCAACAACATGATTCTATTGAATTTAATTATTTATCTGGTTGGTTTAGTCATTGAGCTAATAAGTCACTAAATTAATTGAGCTTTCTTTAGGTCATTTAGACGTGGGTTTGTATTTTTGATTTTTTGCATATTTAATAGTTTTTGGAAGTTTTACTTATTTTGATATATGTAGAGGTAAACAAAGAAAGGAATTCAAATTGATATAGATAATGAAAGATAGAAGTTGAAGAGAGAAACTGAAATATATTTAAGCTGAGACATGTGTTCTTATGGGGAAATAGGTGGCATATGATAGTGCAGTCGCATTTGGTATGGGGCTTTTTCAGTTGAAATGGAAGTGTTGGACCTGGGCATGATCAAGCCTTTGGTTTTACAAGCGAAAGCCGTGCTAGTGACATTCTGATGAGATTTCATGGTTGCTGTCATAATTACAAGGTATGTTGTACACGTGTATTTGACATTGATGATTTGTAAGGAATTTTAATGCAACAGTTGGAAGTGTGTGCTAAGAAACTTTTATGTTGAGTTGTTGACGCAAGTTTTGTATTGGAAGATATTTACGTTAGAAAGTCTTTAATTGTGTTTTTTTAAATACAGTGAAAACAATTGCCTATAAGAAAATGGGACAGGAATTGTACACTTGTTTTGTGTCGTCGTGGAGCATATTAATTGATGATTGTAGTATGAGGTATGCGATTTCTGCTTACCATTGTGTAAGACAACCGTTTATTTGTGTGCAAATATTCAGTGGCCACAAAAAACAATACATAATGTCTTGTAATGACTTCATTAGATTTGGTGTACACTAGTAAAGCAGTGATTTACAACAATTAATGGGTTCAAAAGTGATATGGACGAGAATGGCAGGGCTTGGATCCTTACTGACTGTGTTTAGAAGCTTTGTCTACCCAAGAAATTTTCGGAATGCCGATATGTCGACAAGAGCAACCTAACGTAAGTTGTTTTCCGCCTGCAGGGCTTGGATCCCTCATACCTTGATGTTGTTCTAAATCCAGCAAAGAAACTGCCTCTTATATATGTTGCTGCCCACATATGCCTCCTCTCATACATTTGATTGACCCAATTATTTTCCTCCAAACCAAGTTTTGAAACCATATCACTCCACTTTTTTTTAAAGTGCCCAATATCATAATCACTTAACATACATTTTCCGAATCCAGAAAGAAAAGCTTGACTGCCAATGTTGCTTCTTGCATTCCGAAGCAAATGCCACGCACACAGTCTATGATGGGCTTTGGGAAACACTCTATTTATGGCATTTCTCATAGTCATGTCTCTATCAGTTATGACAGACGTAGGAGCCTTACCTTTCATTACCTCCATCAACTGCTCAAGCAACCACACGTATGTTTGTTCGGTTTCATTTGAAACAATTGCACTTGCAAAAACAATTGTCTTATTGTGGTTGTTGACACCAGAAAAAAATTACAACGGGACACTTATACTTGTTTTTCCCATATGTCGCATCAAAAGCCAACACATCTCTAAAAACAGCATAGTCCAACTGACTTGTGCCATCACACCAAAATAGATGTTGCAATCTTCCATCATCATCGACTGTGTGCCGTACAAACATCAACGAATCGCTCAACGTTAACGACCTCAAATATTGTAATGCATGATAACTGCCATATTTCAGTTAAAATTCATGTTTCAAATACTGGCACTTATCTTTTGATTTCATTAACTTGGCTTAAATTTTCCCTAAACCTAGTTAAATAGCACCTAGTACTTGTGTTAAAGTTTTTTTGGAAGATTAATCCAATCATGTTTTGTATTTTGATAGATTCCATAGATTTCTGAGGCTTCCGAATAAGCAAAGCAAGCAAAGAAGGCTTATATAGCAAGTATGGGAGGTGCAACAAGCATTTCAGGCCCAGAAACCGACATGGCCCAAAGCTTTCTTCAACATTAAGACCTTAACTCGCCCAGGCGACCAACCATAGTGTATTTTGCTCGCCCAGGCGAGCTACAAGTTCCAAAAAGATATGTTAAGCTGTCCCAGGCGACCAAAACATGAAGAAAATGGTGGCCTGAGCAAGTGGAAGCAGGAAAGCCATGGATCTATAAATAGCCACGAATTTGGAGAGAAAAATTCATTCTTTTGCATTCCTTTCTTGCTTAAGGCTTATTCCTTAGGTTTAGGAGGTTAAATATTAGTAGTATGTAGGCTAGGAAAGAGAGAAGTGAGGATTAGTGTGGAGACTCTACCGGATAGAAGTGGTGATGGGGACATTCATCAATTCTTTCCCTGAGGAAGTTCTCTCCACTATGAGTAGCTAGCTTCTCTGAGGATTGGATGTAATCTTCTTAACCCTATATCTCTTTTAATACTTATGTATGAATCGTTCTATTTCTTGTTGGTAATTTCATTCGGCACTTAATGCTTGATTCTACTTGATCACTAGTATCATGAACTTAAATCCTAAGTGAGACTGGAAAGTAATCTTAGGGTTTGAACTGAATGAATTTACTCATTACGTTACGTTGCTAGGAATAGGGCATAACGTTCTGATTGCATAAAGCACGCGATTATAATTCTTAATGCTGGGGTATTTACTTCATATGCGAGGGATCGATATTCGATAGATATTCTTAGAACTTGAATGCGAGGGATCGATTCAAGAGAAACTAGTGTGCATCAATAAGGATAGACAATGATTTATGCATGATAATATTAATTGAAGATAAAAGGATAAGAATGATGAAATCCAATCCCACTTTCTCATAAGTATATTTCATTTTTGCTAAAGTTTAGTTACTTTACTTTACTTGCACCACCAAATGAAATCTCGCTCAACCTACTTGTACATAACTATTGAACTGTTTAATTCTATTTGGATTAACTGAGTAAGCTCAAGTCCCTGTGGAGACGATCTTATAAATTTTGAAACATACAACGATACATCGGTGCGCTTGCTGAAAATTCCTAACAAGTTTCTGGCGCCGTTGCCGGGGACTTGAGTCGCTCGCTCAGTTCTTTCAAATTTAATTTCTCAGTTGAATAGGACTTTTTCTTTACTTTCATTTTGATTTTGTATAAATTCTTTTGTGTTTTATTTTATTTACTTTCCCTAACCTCGGTACTTACAAATTATTGCAAGTTTGTTCTTTTGCCTTTTTGAGGTAAATTTCTTGCAGCTACATCGATATTAATTTAGAAATTACCAAGACCATAAAGGAAAAATAAACAAAACAACCAAAGAGTTACCGAGTAAATCTTCTATTTTGATTCTCCGTCACTAGTAAAGCCACCTCTAAATATGGCTGATAGAGGGGGAGAAGAAAATAGACCAAGGAGGACTTTGGGTGACTATGTGTATCAACAAGGACCAAAACATTACAACAGCATAGTCATTCCTCCTTTCAGTAAAAAAGTTGTGGAATTGAAGCCCGCATTGCTCAGTCTAATTGGATCACATCCTTTTTCCGAACTAGATCATGAAGATCCATACACTCATTTGTCCACCTTCATGGAGCTATGCAGTACCATGGGAGCCTCTGATGCAAATGCTGAAGTTATCTATCTCAGAGCTTTTCTATTCTCCTTGATAAGTAAGGCAAAGGTATGGCTTCAATCCCAACCTAATAAAAGTCTTAGCACTTAGGAAGAAGTGGAGGAGAAATTTATTGCCAGATTCTTTCCTCCATCTAGATTCATAAATGCAAAGTCAGCAATTGCTACTTTTTCCCAAGGGTTTAATGAACCTCTCTGTGAAACATGGGAGAGATTCAAATCATTATTGCGAAGGTGCCCAAACCATAACTTTGATGATATTGCACAGTTACATATTTTCTACAGTGGTTTGAGACCTCAAACAAAGATGATTCTTGATGTCTCATCTGGAGGTACCATGATGTCAAAGAGCCCGGAGGAAGCAATTATAATCATCGACTCCATAACAGCCAGTGATTATCAATCTCACCATGATAGATCTCCGATGCAAAGAAAAGGTATAATGGAGTTGGATACTCAGAATGCAATTCTAGCTCAGAATAAGCTCTTAACTCAACAAATAGAGGCCTTGACCAAACAAATAAGCCAACTTCCTCAACAATTTCATCAACTACATGGTGATTGCCAACAAGAAGAGCAGGCTTATTATATGCAGAATCAAACCAGACCTCAACAAAACTTCCAAGGAAATTACCAAGGCTACAGAGATGGTCCAAGTTCTCATGGCTGTAAGCAAAATGATAATACATATTATGGGCCCACTAACTCTTCTTTTGCAGGTCCCTTTAACAACTCTTATGTAGGTTCTTCAAATAGGGTTCCACCACCACAACAAGAAGAAGCTCAGCCTGATAGAATATCAAAAATTGAAGATACTCTAACTCAGTTTATGCAGATGACCATTTCAAATCAAAAAAACACTGAGGCTTCGATCAAAAATCTTGAAGTTCAGGTTGGACAGCTTGCAAAACAACTGTCTGAGCACAAAAGTGGACCCTCTTCAGCAAAAACACATGATAATCCAAGAGAACCAAGAGGATGTTTTAGAGTAGATGTCTTGAATGGAGGAATTTCTGACTCCAAGAAGTTGGCTCAAGGAAAAGATTATTCAGAGAATACATTAGCCGAAGCATTGGAGGAGATGAGTAAATCTGAAAAAGAAGATAGTTTAGATTATCTCCAACAATCAGATACTTTCAAGAAAATTCCTTACTAACAGTTTATCTTTGAGGAATTGACAGAGGAAGTGAAAAATCAAGAATCACAGATAAAGGTAAATGCAGTACCTCCATATGTTAACAATGCTTTCCTTGCAGGGAATTCAAAGAAACCAGTTATCAGCAATACAAGTCCAAAAGAAAAGAAACTGGTAAAAATATTTGAGGAAAATACAAAAGTTAAGGGCTCATCCATATTATCCAATTGTTGGGAGCCAAAGCCATAAAAAAGGCGTCCAGCTAATACGGCGTTAAAGAAGCACTCCTGGGAGGCAACCCAGTGTTTTTAAATTTTGTCTTTATTTATTTTATTTTGTATCTTAAGTTTATATCTTATCTTTTTAAAAAGTATCATCTGTTTTGTTAAGAACTTGGATACAGGTCCATTTTTGTTAAGAAAAGTAGGTGAAAAAGAAGAATGTGGCAGATCCTATTGATTATCTGAATGAAGGACATCAAGCTTCTCAGCCACGATCTTCAAAAATCAATGACATTGTTTTTAAATTTTTTACTACTTTGTAGTTTACATTCAGTACTTTGTTATTTACTATGTTTGATGCTTGCTTGAATACTTGTGTGCATTTATGATTCTTTTTGGTATTGCGCACTTTGATTGCACGCAGAGATTTTTCTCTTTTTGAAAATACACATTTTAAATACTTTTGTGTTTTCTTAATATGCCTATATAAATATTTTTGGGGCTTGAATATGTTGCTAGGAATAGGGCATAACGTTCTGATTGCATAAAGCACGCGATTATAATTCTTAATGCTGGGGTATTTACTTCATATGCGAGGGATCGATATTCGATAGATATTCTTAGAACTTGAATGCGAGGGATCGATTCAAGAGAAACTAGTGTGCATCAATAAGGATAGACAATGATTTATGCATGATAATATTAATTGAAGATAAAAGGATAAGAATGATGAAATCCAATCCCACTTAACTGATATTTCATGTTTTGAAAAGAATCAACAGATAAATATTTTAAAACTTATTTTTTTTTTGAATTAGATCAGAACACAACAAAATGATTTTTGGAAACTTTGATAATGAAAAACAAATGAATAGGTTTTCAAATATCAAATGAAGGCAAGACTTTCTACATAGAGTTGATAAAGAACATCTTTTGAAACATTGATTTGATTTGAACATGAAAACAGACCTTGAGCTCAAGTGAGTGTGTACAACCACATAAATTATATTGAGTGACCTCACTGATAAAGTCTATAGTTGATTTTGCATGAATTTCTAATTGTCATAACATATGATTCATGGATATGATTTAGGCCTTCTTTCTTTTTAAACATCTTTTAAAAACCACTAGCCAAAAAGTAATCCCAATATATATAATGATTTATTCTTTGCAAGCCCTTTTGAGCCAAACACTTGATATGTTGTTGGAACCCTAACCTAGGATAAGAATTCCCTACCTTTCCTTAGGTTAGGAGAGCAAAGAAGGATTTTGTTGGAAATTTTTATCAGTTGGGTAGCTAATGTGATGAAAAAGACTTTACTTAAAATGTGGTTATTCATGTGATTAAAAAAGCTGGAAAAGCAAAGAAAGAAGAAAAAAGAAAAAAGAAAGAAAAAGAAAAAGGAAACAAAATTCCTTGTGTTTTAAATGATACAATGTTGGGTGAATAAAAAGATTGATAAACATGGATATCTTGGGAAAAAAAATAGGAAGTGGTGATCTAATTTTTTTATCTTTATTTGCTCTCCTATTCTCAAGGTACTTTTTGAATCCAGAAAAACCAAGATTCCTATTTAGCCAGGCCCAACCATAAAAGCCCTAATGATCCATGATAAGTATGTACTTTGATTTGATGGGAAATGAACTGCAAAAATTAATCTATGACATATCAATGTTGGAATTGAGATTAAACACTTATCTGGGAGAACTAAACACTTTTGAGATGTTTTCCTCTGTTTAAATCAATCACATGTTTCCTCTAATGTTCTTTAGAAATGAAATGTGGGTTTATCTTGATCTCACTTTGGTTTTTGAGAATCTCATCTTTTATTTTCAAATCTCGAAGTTGACTAATTTTTAAGATGTTCTGATCATTCTAGAAAGTTGATTCTTTACAAAGCTTGATCATCTTTTATACTCCTATTAATTAAAGTGTTAGTTACTTTGCTTGAGGACAAGCAAGATTCTAGGTTGGGGGGAGTGATAAGTGTCATATTTCAGTTAAATTCACGTTTCAAATACTGGCACTTATCTTTTGATTTCATTAACTTGGCTTATAAATTTTCCCTAAACCTAGTTAAATAGCACCTAGTACTTGTGTTAAAGTTGTTTTGGAAGATTAATCCAATCATGTTTTGTATTTTGATAGATTCCATGGATTTCCGAGGATTCCGAATAAGCAAAGCAAGCAAAGAAGGCTTATATAACAAGTATGGGAGGTGCAACAAGCATTTCAGGCCCAGAAACCGACATGGCCCAAAGCTTTCTTCAACATTAAGACCTTAACTCGCCCAGGCGACCAACCATAGTGATTTTGCTAGCCCAGGTGAGCTACAAGTTCCAAAAAGATATGTTAAGCTGGCCCAGGCGACCAAAACATGAAGAAAATGGTGGCCTGGGCGAGTGGAAGCAGGAAAGCCATGGATCTATAAATAGCCACGAATTCGGAGAGAAAAATTCATTCTTTTGCATTCCTTTCTTGCTTAAGGCTTATTCCTTAGGTTTAGGAGGTTAAATATTAGTAGTATGTAGGCTAGGAGAGTGAGAGAAGCGAGGATTAGTGTGGAGACTCTGCCAGATAGAAGTGGTGATGGGGACATTCATCAATTCTTTCCCTGAGGAAGTTCTCTCCACTATGAGTAGCTAGCTTCTCTGAGGATTGGATGTAATCTTCTTAACCCTATATCTCTTTTAATACTTATGTATGAATCGTTCTATTTCTTGTTGGTAATTTCATTCGGCGCTTAATGCTTGATTCTACTTGATCACTAGTATCATGAACTTAAATCCTAAGTGAGACTGGAAAGTAATCTTAGGGTTTGAACTGAATGAATTTACTCATGACGTTACGTTGCTAGGAATAGGGCATAACGTTCTGATTGCATAAAGCACGCGATTATAATTCTTAATGCTGGGGTATTTACTTCATATGCGAGGGATCAATATTCGGTAGATATTCTTAGAACTTGAATGCGAGGGATCGATTCAAGAGAAACTAGTGTGCATCAATAAGGGTAGACAATGATTTATGCATGATAATATTAATTGAAGATAAAAGGATAAGAATGACCAAATCCAATCCCACTTTCTCATAATTATATTTCATTTTCGCTAAAGTTTAGTTACTTTACTTGCACCACCAAATGAAATCTCACTCAACCTACTTGTACATAACTATTGAACTGTTTAATTTTATTTGGATTAACTGAAGAAGCTCAAGTCCCTGTGGAGACGATCTTATAAATTTTGAAACTTACAACGACACATCGGTGCGCTTGCCGAAAATTCCTAACAATGCACTTGCAGCATTTGAACCTTCACATCGTCTTTCGTTGTCAATCTGATTGTACAGGTTCTTCTTGCCAAACAAAACTCGGTCATAGCCTCCTGATTGCATTGCAAAGGAACTGAAGATATTTGATGGTCCTATACCAGCCTTCCTCATACTATTTTACCTGTAAAACATCAGTTGCACTCATTTTCCTGTGTGCCGGTAACATCCCACAATGTATTCCTTGGAGTAACTAATGATTGTGTTCATCCACAAATTTCTTAATTTTCCAACGATCAAAATGACCAAATATATGCACACGCAATAACGCTTGACACCCACATCGAGTTTCAGGTCTAGCGACATGCTTTCGATTTGTCATGGTCAGCCCTCTATCCTCAAGAAAACCTTGCCTATGACACAGAAAGGTTTGTTGCACAACTTCTCCTCTTGCATTTCTATTCATCTTTCCTTTACGTGCAAAAAACCCTTTCACTCTTGCAAACCAATTATAAAATTGATATGCAAGATCTAAGCTTGCAAAATGACAACTGATTAGATCTTTAGCCTCCACACTCATCCACTCTAAACTATAAATGTCTTCCAAGCAATCTATGGCATAAACAACAACATCAGATGAAACTTCTGACGACTTGTCCAATCCATCAACAGATTCTTCATAACACTCCTCCAAATTAACGGTTTCATCTTCATAAACTGTTTGATGAAACGAATCATACCCTTCATCTATTTCATCATCACTGGAATAGTACCAACTGCCACAAACTCTGTCTCCCTACATTTGTATGAATATTTCAATTTCAAATATTCATATAATTATCAAATTACATTCATACAACAAACATAATAAACAAATATACATGGATAAACTCCTGTTCAGGTTACATCATGTGTCTCTCATCCTCCATCGTGTCATCATCTTCCACCACCATCATCTCATCTTCAAAATAACTTGGACATCCCACTACCCATTCCTCAGCCATGTCGCTCACAATTCAAATAAAATCAATCTATAAATATTGTGGGATAAAAATTAGGCTACAATTAAACAATATGTAAACAAAATACAGGTCTGCTACAAAATGTATGAAATCAAATTTTTGAAATCCCATGGACTACAAAAAACACCAACATTATATCTTACTCTTTATACACATGAAAACCCTAAAAATCCACTAATGTTCTAACCATAACCCATAACCCACTGCCAAAAATAATTAAAACCAACTGCTTTTCACATTTTCGTATATTACCACTCATCCTTACATGTTCGTTGGTAAATAACTATTGACCCAGAAGCGATGGCTATGGCTACTGCCAACTTTAGTAGCATTCTCAAGCAATTTTATAATTTTTTCGACAACAATATATACAATATCACAAAATCCCATTATAACATTAACACCTGTAAAATAAACACCTATCGAAGTAGACATACACAACACAACAAACCATTTTTAACTTATCCTCATAAAATGAGTTCACCTGTTATAACCATCTTATGATGTCGTGTGTGCAATACAGCAGGGGATCCTTCACAAATGGAAAATCGCTTCCACAAACCAAAACCACAATAGCAGACACAACCTCTGCATTTTAGAAAAAACGCGTTCACAAAATTACGATAAACAAAATTGAGGTTCAGCTCGACTTCAAATTAGTGAGCAACCTGTGACAAAAAGCTTCAATCGGGAACAATGACAGAGATAGCGAGCAATACACACATTTCAAAAACAGATTGCACTTTGCGTAGAGAGAGAGAGAGAGAGAGAGAGAGAGAGCGCCCCGTAATTTTTATATTATCATCAAATTTTTTACGTTTTATTTTTTTTCCGTGTCCCGGTCAACAACCGGCTATTTTCGGTCGCAATCCTGCCTCACCCGTGAATCCTTGTTTTGCGACTTCATATTAGAATTGGCCTCAAATAGAGCCTAAAAGTATAATTAAACTTGATTATAATGTCCTTGACACTTAAGTTAAGTTGAGTCTCAGATAGTGTTCCCCAGCCCCACCAAAGGTGGAGGTTGGGTTCCATCCCACATTCTTCATCCCTTGCCCAAAGTTCAGCTACAAAGGCACCCCTGGCAAAAAAAAAAAAATCTTTTTGCCATTGTCATAAATGAAAATGATAGATCAATTACATCAACCAAAAAATTTTAATCTTCAGGAATATAGAAATGGAAAGATTGCATCACGGTCTCACTAACAAGTTAATTACAGTACATTGCACCTTATAACACACTAGTCCATTTGAGACAAAATCTACAGCTGAAGAGTAACGTGGTCTTTTCAAGCTCCTACTCATATACATTGTTAATCATATTATCATACATGAAATTGTGCAGTGTCAAGTTACAAACTTGTCAGAACTTTCACGGAAGGCCTGAAGGGATTTTTTCTTATCACATTTTGATTTCATATTCTTTGAAAAACAAACAGGGAACCTCTTGAACCCAATCCTAACCTGATTTTCTCATCAACATAATTGATTCAGAGTTTAACTTCACTCTGGCCACCATACTGGACCTGCCATGATCCTACCTTCAATTCAGGCGCTTCAAATATAACTTGAATCCATTCACTATCCAGAGCCTTGAGTTTTCCTATCTCACATTACCATGCATCAAATCAGAAAGAAGTTTAACAATAAACGAAAACTTGGATTTGGATCACATATTCACAGACTAGAGATAGAAAGCAAACAAATATATAATGTCATTCAGTAAACCTTCACTTTCATCCTAGGAGTTGAAAGCATTGTTCACTTTAATTCCTAATTTTACAAAAGTTTCACTTTAGTTTACCCCGATGTTAGAAGACTCCTCAATCCTCACCATGCGAAGGTATGGGAGGGGTTATTGTATGCAATATTACCTTTGCATGCAAAAAGACTATTTTTGAATACCAACTAGACACTAAGTCACAACTTTACTTTTGAGCCAAGGCACATCACTTTAGTTTCTAACGTTGTAAAATGTTCAAAAATATCATTCACTTTGATCCTTAATATTAGTGAAAAAAATATGTAATGGAAAAGCGAATGTTGTTTGCTTGCAAGAAACTAAGTGGGTTGGAGAAAAGGCCAAGGAAGTGGAAGACACAAGTTTCAAGTTGTGGTATACTGATGTGTTGCAAACACATCTTAGTTTTAGGCTAGTTTTGGGTTATAATTTAGTTAAATAATTTAGAAAATAGATTAGAATTGGTTAAGTTTTATTATTTTGTTGTTTTAAACTCAATTCAACACAGTTGTGCATTTCAGGCTTAAAAAGAGGAAGTTCAAGGCAAGAAAAGAAGAAAACTGAGTTCAAGGTTTCACGCGGATCGCGCCAGATCCCGCGCGAATCGCGTCAAGTGCAAAATAAGTAGCATCAGATTCGAATAAGCCGCGCGACCAGCGCTGGACCTCGCGCTAGTAGCGCCAGATGCTAGAAAGCCAACCTGCCAACTTGAAGACCTTGCGCGAACTGCGCCAAAGCCGCGCCACCAGCGCCAGAAGTTCAGTATCAGGCCATTCAGCTAGAAGACTCCACGCGGTTAGCGTAGAGGTTCACGCGGTCAGCGTCAACCATTCGAACATGCCGCGCGGATCGCGCGGGACTCCGCGCGAACCGCGTGGAGAAGATCCTGTTTCCTTATTTAACTTATCTGTTTCGGGATTAAGCACTGTTTTAGGCTTTATTACTGTAATTAAATCATTCTATAAATAAAAAGCCTCTGAGGACTGAAGGGAATAATCCATTATTCATCTAAAAACCATATTCCATCATTCTAAACTTCTGGAAATCAAGAATCAAGGTTAGGGTTTCAGCACAGTCATGTATTATTCAACAGCTTTGATCTTCTTGAGGCCTATGGCAGGCTAAATCTTGTATTGTGGGAAGGCCATGAACTGATGAGAACTCCTCTGTAATTTGACTGGTATTGAATAATAATGTTTTGATTGTTTTATTCTATTCTATTCTTAAATTTTATTCTTATTTGGAACTGATCACTTCACTTAAGTATTGAGGGTTAGGATTCGCAATGGGGACGTTGGGGTTCTAATTTCTGACCTGTTTAGAGAAACAGTTGTTCATCACCTAGGGATAGGGATGCGTGGCTGCAGAAATTATGATATGGTCTTTTAAATGCTTAAACTGATAGATTTTACTAAGGAATTAGGTTTTCGATTCAGGTTAAAGGGTTAATTCACTAAGGGATTAGGAATTAACTAATCTAGAAATGACTTATTTTCTGAACAATCATAACAAGAAACCCTT
Organism: Glycine tomentella; assembly: GCA_007407185.1. Classification (NCBI taxonomy): domain Eukaryota; kingdom Viridiplantae; phylum Streptophyta; class Magnoliopsida; order Fabales; family Fabaceae; genus Glycine; species Glycine tomentella. The sequence continues at coordinate 297,841 of PYAF01001788.1, forward strand.
ATGATATATTCTCTAAATGCTTAGTTTGACAAGGGATTAGGATTCTCGATCGAATTAAAGAGATATGTTGCTAATAATTTAGGATTTACGATATTAGGAGAGATTTATCATTTGTGTAAATTAAACTAATAAACCAGTCAAGAGAAGGAGGTAGGAATCAAAGGGGATTGCGCCTGACCACAATTACTCTTCCATTGGTAACTTCTTGATTTAATTTACTGTTTATTTAAATTCTGTTTTTACTCAACAACCAATCGATCAACAACAACTTCTTTCAACATTTTCTGTTTTACTTTCAATCACATTGATTTCTCATTACTGTGAATTTCACCTCAATCCCTGTGGAGAACGAAACTCACTTACCTATTTTATTACTTGAAATGATCGGTGCACTTGCCGTAGTGCGAGCGTATTAAATCACTAACATTTACAGGTACTATCAAGAGTCGCAATGGAGTTGAAATTATGATCGATAGAAGTTTCAGAGATAAAGTCGTTTATGTAAAAAGGAAAGGCAACAGGATTATGAAGATTAAGCTTATAGTGGGGGATCTTATTTTAAATATCCTTAGTGTGTATGCACCCCGAGTGGGATTATTATCAGATGAAAAGATCCATTTTTGGGAAGACTTCGAAGAGGTTCTGAGAGGGATACCACGAGAGGAGAAGATTTTCCTAGGAAGCTATCTAAATGGTCATGTTGATAAAAACAGTGGATGTTTTGATAGAATTCATGGTGGTTTTGGATATGGGACGAGAAATGAGACTGGAGAAGATGTCTTGAACATTACACTAGCCTATGATTTGATGTTAGCGAACACTTTTTTTTTCGGAAAAGGGAGTCTAATCTTATCATGTATCATAGTGGCCAAAATCGTAGTCAAATTGATTTTTTTATGGCTAGACGGGAAGATAGAAATTTGTGTATTGACTATAAGGTCTACCCTGGAGAATGTGTGGCGACACAACATAAGTTGATAGTTCTAGAGCCTAGAGGTTAGGTTTAACAAAGTTCTTAATTTGAGGAAGAAGGATCAAAACCCAAGGATAAAATGGTGGAAGCTAAAGGAGGAGAAACAAATAGAGTTTAAGGAAAATATGTTACGTGAAGAACTGTGTGTGTTTATTGGAGAAGCTAATGAAATATTGAATTAGATGACTATATGTGTTCAAAATGTGGGAAGGAGGGTATTAGGTGAAAGTAAAGAAAACAAAGTTCTTATAAAGGAAACATGGTGGTAGAATGGAGAGGTGCAAGAGGCTATTAAACAGAAAAATGAATGCTTTAATTTTTTACATAAATGTCCCAATGATGAGAATTTGCAAAAGTTTAGAGTAGCGAGAAAAGATGCAAAGAAAGTAGTGCGAGAAGCTAGAGGAAAAGTTTTTGACGATTTGTATAAAAATCTTGGGAGTAAGGGTGAGGAGAAAGGTATTTACAAACTTGAAAAATAAGGGATAAGAAGAGTAAAAACCTCACCCAAGTTAGATGTATCAAGGATGAAAATCAAAAACTTTTGGTAAGGGATGAAAATGAAAGTGAAAGATGGTTAAACTACTTTAACAATCTTTTTAATGGGAATGGTAACAAGAGTGAGGTGGATTTGGAGGACGTTTATGATGATCTGAATAAAAGATTTGTGCGCAGAATTAATACACATGAGGTTAAGGAGGCTTTAAAGAGGATGAAGAATAATAAAGTGTTGGACCTGATGACGTCCCTATTGAAGTATGGAGGGGCTTCGGAGATGTGGCAATAAAATGGTTGATCAATCTTTTTAATAGGATTTTTTAAACAAACAAAATGTCTGATACTTGGAGGAAAAGTATGTTTGTGCCTATTTACAAAAACAAGGGAGATATCCAGAATTGTTCAAACTATAGAGGCATCAAGCTCATGAGCCATACTATGAAGCTGTGGAAGAGAGTTATCGAACATTGCCTAAGTAGGGAGACCAAGGTTTCAGTAAATCAATTTGGATTTAAGCCAGGAAGATGTACCATGGAATCTATTTTTTTTATGAGACAATTAATGAAAAGGTATAGGGAAAGAAAGAAAGAAAAACTTACATATGGTGTTCATAGATTTTTAGAAAGCATATGATAGAGTCCCAAGAGAAGTCTTATGGTGGACTCTTGAGAAGAAAAAGATAGCATTAAAGTATGTTAATGCAATCAAAGATATGTATGATGGGGTTACCACATGTGTAAAAACTTGTAATAGAACATCAAGGTATTTCCATATCACAGTAGGTGTTAACCAAGGTTCAGCTCTTAGTCCTTATCTTTTTGCCTTAGATACTTGGGATCAATGTTGCAAAAAGATGGTGAAATCAATGAGGATGTAAGCATAGAATTAGAGCAGAGTGGATGAAATGGCAGAATGCATCGGGGTTTTTGTGTGACCGCAAGATTCCCCTTAAGCTAAAAGGAAAATTCTATAGAACAGCTATTAGACCGGCAATGCTATATGGAGCGGAATGTTGGCTAGCACATAGGCAACATGAGCATAAAATAGAGGTAACAGAAATGAGGATGTTAAGGTAGATGTGTGGATATACGAAGATGAATAAGATAAGAAATGAGAATATTTGACGAAAGATATCAGTGGTACCGGTATATGAAAAGATGAGGGAGAATAGATTGAGATGGTTTGAGCATGTTATGAGACGGCCACTGAATGCTCCTATAATAACAAGAGTTTGTTACCAAGAGGTATACACAAAGAGAGGTAGAGGTCGATCAAAACTTATCTGAAAAAAGGTAGTTAAACAAGACCTAATGGAGTGGGATATAGATTGACGGACGGTATGTCTTAAGACGGAGTAGAAAAAAGCTATAAGTTTGGTGGAGGGTTAAACTCATTAATAATTCTATGTTCCAGTTGTTCCCTTGTTTAGTTTTTTTCTTCTTCTTTTCTCATTTTTTCCTTTCATCATTATTTTATTTTAGTTTTTTTTCTCTCCTTTGTCCTATTTCCGATTTATCATTGAGTTCATTTACCATCGACCCCAAATAACTTGGGTTAAAAGGATATTGTTGGTGTTGATGATGTGAAAAAGGACTAAAATGAAAGTCTCATAATGTGAGGGACTAAAATGACTCACAAAATTTCAAGTACTAAAGTGGAGATTTACCCCCGAGTCATTCTTTTCTTTTCTTTTTAGCTTTACCATTGATAAAACAATTAAAAAAACATCTAGTAAATAATTATTCCTTTGGTTTTGAGTTTGGAATTTATAAAACTGAAATAACAGTTTTGCTATAAATATCTTTTCTGGATAGGCTATCAGCAAATGGAAGTTTCACTCATCCTTAAATTAGTTAAATGACATACCCTTCAGAGACACCTCCACATCCAGAAAGCCTAAAACAGAAAGCGAGACCTTGTTTCTCACAATATCAGGAGCTTCAACAACTTGAACCATTTGCTTTGTGTTGAAGAAAAGGCGCCCAATCACACTCCTATAGCCACCACCTGGTGATGTTGGCACTGAACAGTACGCCACATCCCACTCTTGATAGCATAAACAAGAAAGAAATAGTAAAGCCAGAACCGAATGATTATCATATGACTGTTTTCAATATTGTTGAAAAAAAATACGCATATAGAAGTTGAAAGTGGATTTCTTTTTTTTAATAGATAATATCTTATGCAACTACATTATACTGAGGATAAAGATAAAATACAGAATAACTACGGCTATCTTTGAATACATAATGGTATGTGAAATGAAATGGAATGACATAAACATAGCCTAAGGGTGCGTTTGACTTGTTCTCTATTTTCATTTCCAGTTCATGTGTTTTCACTCCTAGCTATAAAAATGTCGCCTTATATTCACTTTATTTCTTACTTTGTTTAATTTTATTGTTTTCACCATGAACAAGAAACAAAGTGAAAACAATAGGATATTTTATAATTATAAGTGAAAACATCACCTGAAATTATTTTAAAAAAAAAAAATCAAAGGGTTTTTGATAATCTAAAGGTTGAGCAGAACAATAATGATTCACCTCCAAATATTAAAGGGCATTTCACTGGCTCACTCACGCAATACTTTTGCAGTTCCTGAGCCACTTCGGCCAGGGGCGGATCCAGAAAATAAATTAAGGGGGGACATTCAAATCTTTCAAAAAATATTTATATTTGCATATTTAGTGGTGGAGTTCGGGGGGTAGTGTCCCTGAAAATTTTTTTTGTAAAGAAATCAATGTTTTATGTAAAAGGTGATGAATTCGCTTAAAATTATATTATATGTATGTATATAACTAAAATTATTTGATTAAGAAAATTCATCCATAATTTTATACTTAAAAATCCAAAATAATAATTGAATTTGATAATACAAGTATATTAATAATAAAAAAGACTGTAAATAGTAACTACCTAAATTAAAATTTAAAAATTTGTTTCAAAAATATAAGATGAAACTGAAGTAAGAAAAAAAGTGAGTATAAAAAGCAAATTAGGCCCAAAAGCTTCTTTTCTCCTCCTCTTCCCCCCGCTGGCTACGTTTTATATCCTCCTCTTCTTCATACTGTCGGTCTGTGTTTTCTTCTATGAGCTGTTTTCTCTTTCTCTTCGCGCTGCGTTTTCTCACCGTCGTTCAATCAGCCACCATCACTGTTTCTGGCCCATATTTAAGGGGGGGCACTGCCCCCCCAATCCTCAACATAGATCCGCCCTTGACTTCGGCCACCTCTTTATGCTCTTCCTCCTTCAGCAAAACTCCTCCATCAGTTTGCACCACCTGATTAAAAATCTCAACTCAATTTTTAGTGCTGGAAATAAATTAAAAAAAAAAAAAACAGAATGAAATGAAAGCGAGTTTTTAATTAGTAACTATGAACTATATAAGAAAATGACCACTACAAACAAAACACATGAGCCTTAATTATAGGACATAACTTGTGCAGTTCTTCGGGTGCTTTGGTGTGGTTCTCCAATCAAGATTGAAACTTTATGTCAGGATTCAACGCTGACTTTAAATATTAATGTTTATTGTGTGAAAAGTTGTAAGAAGAAAGAATTTTTTAGTTAGGTGGTGAATAAACCACACTAGTTAAGTTAGAACAACACTATATTATATTAGTTGATCCACAGTAGTGAATAAATCATCAATTTAATCCATAAAATATTACTCTTACAGTGTGTTTGGATGGGGTATTTAAAATAGGGAAAGTAATTAGTTAGAGGATTTAAAATTCTTTTCCTCTAAATATCTTGTTTGGATATTCTTTTAAAAGAAATTTAAAATTTTAGTAATTTAAATTAGAATTTGTTTTAAACTATAGACTTGGAATTTTAAATTCTTAGAAAAAGTGCAGGATTTCTAATTCCTCTTTTTCCTCCGAAGCTCTCGTGCCTTCTCAACCCTAACCCTCAGGCTCTCTCTCTCACTCACCCTTCTCAACCTACCACACGCTCTCTCTCTCACTCCTCTCAACCCACCCGCTGTCACTCCCTCGGAAGTCTGCCGCAACCTCCGTTGTGCCCTTCATTCCGCTTCACTTTGGCTCACCCTCGTCCCACTGTGACAATGCTTGCCTCTATTGCTTCCAACCTCCATTGTGTAGTAAGTAGCAGTGTATAATTTATATTCGAGCTCATTTTATCAGCCATTTCTTCTTTAAAATAGAAACCCCTTTTATTCGAGCTCATTTTGTTTGATTATTTTTATCTTCCCTTTTCGTGGATCCCTCTTCTTTGACAGGTGAAGAGATAAGTTAATAAAAGAGC
>PYAF01001788.1:310739-321126 GCA_007407185.1 Glycine tomentella
ACTCTAGTAGTTCTAGGATTTACGAATTTAGGAAAGATTTATCATGTGTGTGACTTAAGATAATAAACCAATCAAGTGAAGGAGGTAGGAACAAAAGGGATTGTGCCTGACCACAATTGTTTCTTCCATTGGTAAATTTTCTTACTATTTTATTACATTTTAATTTCTGTTTTTATTCAACCAATCATCCAACATCAACCATTATCTCTTTATTTGCTGTTTTATTTTTTCAATCATTTAGAATTAATATTATTGTAAAAATTACCCCAATCCCTGTGGAGACGATAACTCACTTACCTACTTTATTACTTGTTAACGATCGGTGCACTTGCCGTACACATTCGCATAAATCGCGCAACAGTCTTGCTTTGGATCTGTTTCTCCATCCTATCTAGAATCCGTATAGGTCGTGTAGGACTAGTCAGATTCTCTCTAATCTGAACGGTGTCAGGCTCTACCACGTGTGATGGATCTGCCACATATCTCCTCAGTTGTGACACGTGGAAAACATCATGTAGCCCTGACAACTGGGGAGGTAAAGCTAGCCTATAAGCCACTGGTCCTACTCTCTGAAGAATCTGATAGGGACCAATGAACCTAGGACTCAGCTTCCTTACACCCAAAGCCCGTCCTAAACCTATGACCGGAGACAGCCTCAGAAACACATGGTCACCCTCATCAAACTGCAGCGGCCTGTGCTTATGGTCATAATAACTCTTCTGACGACTCTAAGCTCTCATCAACTTGTCTCTGATCAACCGGATCTGCTCAGAAGTCTCCTGAACCATCTCAGGTCCAAGAAGCTGCCTCTCCCCTACCTCTGTCCAACAAACTGGAGTCCTACACCGTCGGCCATATAGAGCCTCATAAGGTGCCATGCCCAAACTAGCATGAAAACTGTTATTATAAGAGAACTCTACCAGAGGTAAATATCTATCCCAGCTAGTACCTTGTTCCAAGGCACAAGCTCTCAACATATCCTCCAGAGTTTGGATGGTCCTCTCTGTTTGACCATCTGTCTGAGGATGGTAGGTTGTGCTAAGCCTCAGCTGCGTCCCAAAAGCCTCCTGAAGGGCACCCCAGAACCTAAAGGTGAACTTCGGGTCTCTGTCACTAACAATGCTCTCAGGGACACCATGCAACCTCACAATCTCCCTGACATACAGCTGGGCCAACTTCTCTGCAGTGTAGTCAGTCCTCACAGGTAAGAAATGAGCAGACTTGGTCAACCTATCCACAATCACCCAGATGGAATCACATCCGGTTTGAGTCCTCGGTAGTCCCACTATGAAGTCCATGGAAATGTTGTCCCATTTCCACTCAGGAATCTGTAAAGGTTGTAGCAGACCAAACGGTCTCTGATGCTCAATCTTTACCTTCTGACACACCAGACATTTAGCCACATACTCGGCTATGTTTCTCTTCATCCCTGGCCACCAGAAACTTCTCTTCAAGTCCTAATACATCTTAGTGGCACCTGGATGAATACTGAATTGGCCCTTGTGAGTCTCGGATAGGACGACGTCCACCAACTCGCCCTTAGGCACCACAATGCGATCTTGCTACAACACCAAGTCATGGTCCTCCCAGGAAATATCCTGCTGGCCAATCATGGCCCTCACAGCCTCATCCTGTTTCTGTGCCTCTCTGATCCTCCGGATCAAATCATTATCAACCTTGGTCTTTCTCAACTCAAGACCACGAGCACCTCTGTAACCGTCAGATGCATATCTCTGAACTGCTCAATCAACTCAGAGTCAGAAATCATCATGGAGGCGGCACTCACATGTTTTCTGCTCAAGGCATCAGCAACAACATTCGCCTTGCCCGGTTGGTATCTCAACTCAAAATCATAATCTTTAAGAAACTTCATCCACCGCCTTTATCTCATATTCAGCTCTTTCTGATCAAAGAGATATTTGAGACTCTTGTGGTCATTGAATACCACCATCTTAGCTGTTGATTCAAGTGAAGTCAAGTATCAAGAATCAAAGATCAAGCTTCAAAGGTTTTGGACATTCAAACATGCACAAATGGAGATGCTCAAAGGGAAGCTTAAAGAATCAATTTGATCATATGTAAAAGGAAGTATATGATCTGATAATCCATGTGTGTGTGTGTGAGTCATGCATCATTCATTCATTTAAGATCATTGGATTAAATAATTAAGTAAAAAAATTGATTTAAAAGGCACTTAGAAAAATAAGTTTTTGGAAAAATTAAGTAACAAATAAATAATCGATTACAAGAAGTAAAACATCGATTATTTTGTTCTTCGTACTCTTTAGAAAACAAAGTATGATCATTGTAATCGATTACATATCGTTTTAATCGATTACTCAGGATTTTTATGAAAAATGGTGCTTTCGGTCTTAATCGATTACTTTGTATAATTTGGAAAAACATGTGTCTCGGGCTTAATCGATTACGTATCGGAATAATCGATTAAATAACTCGTTCTTGGAACTCTGAACGTTTCATAAGCTTTTTAATCGATTACTATCTTGATTTAATCGATTACAAATGATAAATAATCGATTACTAGAGCGTACTTAATCGATTATTTTCTGTTAACTGACAGTTATAAATAGAAAGTCTGCGACTGAAATTAAAAAAGAAGAGCTGAGAATTCGTGTGCGATTGAGAGATTATTGTTGTAAACATTCACAAACATTCTGAATATTCATCTGTGATAGAGAAACACGTAGGAACTTCATTAGATTCATGTGGGTATATTGATCATGAGCTGAAGTGTTCTTCTTGCAATCAAGTTACAAGAAAAGCTGCATATATTTGGTGATAATCTGCATACTCATCTGTTAATCATTCATATTCATTCAACAATGGATTATCAGGTGATATCTTTTCTTGGCTTTTGATTGTGTAAACAATTTCTTTGTAAATTGGTAAAAGTATTTCTGTTGTAATTAGTTTCTTGCAAGCAAAGAGATAGGGTTCCTTTAGGATTCACCTGGGTAGGGTTCTCAGGGTGAAGGGTTTGTCTCTAAGAATCTAATAGGGTTTTATATTTCTGAATTTCTTCTAGGGTTGAAGGAAAGAGACTTGTAATATTGCTTGTAGAGATCTTATTGCAATAGTGGAACTCCTCTCTAGTGTTGAGTTGGAGAACTGGATGTAGCCTCATAGTGTTTGAGGTGAACCAGTATAAAAATCTGTGTGTTCTCTTTATTCTTCCAATTCAATTTCGTATTACTTTGTTTGTGAATCAATATCATTGCTCAGATTTGTAATACTCTGTTTTCTGATGCTCATAAAAAGGGAAGATTGATTGAAAACTGATTTTGATATTAAGATTTGTTTTGTCTTTGAAAATTGGTTTAAATGTGATAAAGATCCTGTGGTTTATAACTCTGATGTAAAATTTTAATTGGACAAGTTTTCAACCAATTCACCCCCCCTCTTGGTTGTTTGAAGTGTTCCTTTGTTTTTCATTAGCACCATACAAATACTGCCTCCAAATCTTTAGAGCAAACACCACAGCTGCAAGCTCTAAATCATGTGTAGGATAAGACTCTTCATGAGGCTTCAGTTGCCTGGAAGCATAGGCAACAACCCCTTCTTATCCTGCATCAGCACACATCCAAGTCCCCGCTTGGAAGCATCACAATACACATCAAAGATTCCCTCAATGTCAGGAAGGGTCAACACTGGAGCTGTAGTCAACCGTTCCTTCAACTCCTAAAAACACTGCTCGCACTCATGGGTCCAAACGAACGGAACCGCCTTTCGAGTGAGTCGAGTCAAAGGTATCACCAACTGTGAAAACCCCTGAATGAACCTCCGGTAATAGCTGGCCAATCCAAGAAAACTCTGGATCTCAGATACGTCCTTGGGTCTCTCCCAAGACATCACTACCTCTATCTTGCTAGGATCCACTGACACCTCAGTTGCAGAAATCACATGGCCCAGGAATTTCACCTCTGTAAGCCAAAACTAGCACTTTGCCAACTTGGCATATAACTGATCATTCCTCAATGTCTGAAGAACAATCCTGAGATGCTCAGCATGCTCCGTCTCCGTCCGGGAGTAGATCAGTATGTCATCAATGAATACCACCACAAACTGATCCAAGAAAGGTCTGAATACCCAGTTCATATAGTCCATGAACACTGTTGGGGCATTCGTCAAACCAAAAGGGATGACCTGGTACTCAAAGTGACCATACCTAGATCGGAAGGCTGTCTTTGGTATGTCTGCAGGCTTGATCCGAATCTGATGATATCTGGATCTCAGGTCTATCTTAGAGAACACTCTGGCTCAACTGATCTAACAGATCATCAATATGAGGCAAAGGATACTTATTCTTAACAGTAACCTTATTCAGTTGCCTGTAATCCACACATAACCTCATACTGCCATCCTTCTTCTTCACGAGAATCACCGGTGCTCCCCAAGGCGAAACACTTGGTCTGATAAACTGCTTGGATAACAGGTCCTCCAACTGCACCTTCAGCTCCCTCAGCTCTAGAGGAGCCATACGGTAAGGTACTACTGATATCGGTCCCACACCAGGAACCAGATCAATGAAGAACTCAATCTCTCTCTCAGGTGGTAGTTGAGTAATCTCCTCAGGAAACACATCCACAAACTCACTAACCACCGGGATCTGCAACAGATCAACACTTGGCTTATCTTCAGTCACACATGAAAAGATATAGCCCTGAGCTCCTTCCCTAATTGCCTTGCGAGCTTGCAAGACTGATAGGAAAGAGGTGGAACTCGAACCAGCTCCATCAGAAGGCACAACAACCCTCTTCAGACAACAATCCAACATCACGCCATACTTGGCCAACCAATTCATACACAAAATGATCTCAAGGGTAGGCATAGCTAGGCAGTACAAATCAATCATGTACTCTCTGCCATCAAACTGAAATCGCACGTCTTTATAGCAGGTGCTCACCCGACACCTCTCACTAGATGTGGTGATAACCTCCATCGGAGGAGAAAAACTAAACATAGGCAATTTCTTCCTAACAGCAGTCATATCCTGAATGAATGAATGCGTAGCTCCGAAGTCAAACAAGACTCTCACATCATAAGCATCGATCAGAATAGTACCTCTGATCAAGTCTGGAGCTCTGGCTGCTTCTCTGGCATCAACAATGTACACCCGACCTGCTGTGTGTGTTGTCATCTCAACTGGAGCAGCCTGTGCACGACCTCCTGCCTGCGTGCACTCCCGAGAAATATGGTCTAGCTTGCCACATCTTAAACATATAATCTGCCCTGAGGGGCACAATCCAAAGTGCTCCTTTTCAACACACTGGACACTTCGGAGGTTGCCTCCTCCGAGCTGAACCACTCTGGCTAGAGCCTCTCTTGAATCTATCAGAAGAGGTAAAGACTCTCAAATCTTTGCCCTTACCCTTATCGGGTGGGCCAGAACTGCTGGGCCTTCTCCCCTCCTGTCTGACTGAGGGAGAAGACTGACAGCCTCGGTGTCTGCAAAGCATGTCCTCAGCTTGGCGACACTGCCTCACCAAACTATCCATATCACGGGATCCCTAAGTTCCCTTTGGAACTTAGCAGCAAGTATATTAGCATCTGGTAAAGATCTCCTGAAGTGAGCATATTTTGCCAGCTCATTAAACTTGGCCAAATACTCATCCACAGTCAAGTTCCCCTGAACAAGACCATCAAACTTTGCCTGCTTCTGCTCTCTAGCATCCCTGGGAAAATATTTGTCCAGGAAACAGGCCTCAAACATCTGCCAGGTGATCACATCTCCCCGGCCTCTCAGCAACTGAGATGTGGTAGTCCACCACTCATGGGCATCACCCTGAAGCATATAGGTCGCATACAACAACCTCTGGTGATCAGGACACTCCATCACCGTAAATATCTTCTCTAAATCCTGCAACCACCTAGCTGCAGCAACAGGATCATATCCACCAAGACTAGAGGGTCATGCTTACGGAATGTGATAAGCATCTTCCCTCGAGCTGCAACATTATCATCAGCCTCAGTATGGGACACCTGGTCCCCTCTCATATGGCTACCACTAGCCTGATGGCGACTGCCCTCACCATCATGTGTATGAGGTGTGGAGGATACTCTGTCATCTCTCCTCAAGGTCCTCACCTCCTCAAGCATCTCCTGATTAGCCTTCATCAAGGCTTCATTCATCTCTCGATTAGCAGTCATCTCATGCTGCATAGCCTCCTGCATCTGCCTATTTGCAGCCAACTCATGCTGCATGGCTGCCAACGTAGCTGCCACTGGATCAGGCTGGGCATTTGTTGCCAAACTGTTGTTCCGGGATCTCGTCATGACACTACACATATACACCAAACAGTGAGTTGATCAGGCCCACAACTAATGTCCATACATGCAATAGTCATGTCAAACTCAAACAACAGTCAAGAGGAACACACAATCCATACATAATGCTTCCATCAAGAAAATGCTCTGATACCATAAAATGTAACACCCCGTGTGCATCCTATGTATTAACATTATTATTTATCAGAATAGCGCTTAATCACTTTAATTAAAACATTTGCGGAAGCATAATCGAAAATCATATTTCTTGATTACATTATGTATGGAACATATAACCTCAAAGACACAAAGCAACACAAGCCCCTGCTGATCCAGAATCACATCAACATAACCATAGGCAGATAAACACAAATATCTCAACAGATATAACAGGAGGAAACATTAATACATAACATAAACTGGTTATGTACAAATACAACATCTGACACTCAAAGTGTCTACACAAAAGAATAGGCATACATCGCCTTGATCTCAAAGATCCTTCCTCATACATAGCATATACAAAGCATAATATATGTGCACACACACATATCTTCCCTCTACAGGGGTACAAAACATCATCAAAACACATCTGAGCCACCCAGCTCTCCCTGCTGCCACACAGCCAAGCAGTTACTGTCTCTACTAGGGCCTCCCGCCCTGAGACCTCTCCTCTCTGCCAGAAGAGTCACCTGAAATAACATAAGCCCCACGCGGGGTGAGATAAACATCTCAGTAAGCTCAGGGTCCTTGGAGGCATCTCCTCCACCCTGGCTCACTTTCCATGACACACGTCATCAAGGCATCACAAACATACTGGCCACCCGGCCCTCATAACAATACAAGCAAGTCATCTTGCTCTATGTACAGCGGATCTCATCAACGCCAACCTCAGTGTGAGACCGGAACTCACACCCGTGCCATCCCATCGGGAGCTACCCCTTACGCATGGACGCACGTATATGGTACCTCCGAGAATAGGCAATCAACCGCGATGGGACACACCTATCTCTTGGTCTTGAGGGATCACCGACCCCTGGGATCTCATCAACCATGAGCAAACCAAACTAGGAGGAAACCCATCGGAGGTCCATATCTATCTAACTGGCTAGAAGATCTAACAACAGGTATCATACATTTCTCAAGCATAAATGCAAGCATACATATCATTATGAGGATGCAACAACCATCAATGAATGCATCATGAATGCAACCATCACTCCCTCGGAGTGTGGTGGAACATAGCAAGTGGGAAACATCCCCAAGGGACCAAGAACTAACCTGGCAAAGCCGAGCTCTACAGTTCTTTCCCTGCTCTGTGGCACCCGCCACCGACACCCTCGGTGTGACGCCCTAACAAGGCATACAATCACATATCAAACACCATTCTATCCGTACAAAGCATATATCTCTAGCAAAACATACGGAAAAGCATAAATTGCTGCATAAAATTCTGCAGATTTACACCCACTTGGAAAAATCACAAATCCTTGTGGGAAGCTCCTAAAATCACGAGAATTTAGAGGCATCAAGATATATCTCTTATCTTTTAAACAAAACTGGTTTCATCAAAAACCATGAACCATAGCCTCTCCAGCAAACCAAAAACCAGAACTGTCACGCACTAAAAGTAGTGCTGACAGCAACAGACCACTCAACCAGCCATCTTTCGAGGACAACCCACACCAGTTCACTCTTCCAAATGAGCTAATATTTTATATGCATGAATTTCGCACACCCATCTTTCTATAGCCACTGAAAACACTCGATTTGGATCATCCTAGACATAGTTATGATTTCTGCAAAATGGCCCTCTGCAGCAGAAAAATCTGCTAAACACAGTATAACAGCCTGTTATAACTCTGCACCACAATTTCTAGGAGTCTCCAAAAATAGCACGAAAATTCCAGAGCAAACCTAACTCTCTTAGCTTTCAAATGGCACCAGTTTCATACCATATGGACACCGATAGCTCCTGCTACGGACAGAACACCAGAACTGCCCAAATAGGTGTTCTTGGCTGTCATGAACATGCATGTATGATTTATGCATAGAACATCATATCAGCTCAAAATCAACTTCTACCCACTCCAAATCATGCTTAAAAACTGTCTCACCCTCTTAAAACTCAACATTCAACAATCTCACTCCAAACCCTAACCCTAACCTCAAGAATCAAGGAGAAATAGGAGGAGATTTCAAACCTTAGAGTTCAATAGACCAAATTGGAGGGTAGACCAGCACTCTATGGCTTCCAATCATGGTTCAGCGGCGCCGAACGACAATGGACAGATTCAAAACCCACTCTTCTCGTCAAATCACCAACACCCAAACCTCAAAACAACAAAGAACAAAGAAAAGGGCTTTCTTCCTTGCTTGTTTTGTGAATCCAACCACTAAACAAGTGGAAATGGCAAGAAGAGAGCTTGGGAGTGGAGAGAAAATCAGAGGAGAAGAAAAGAGAAGGAGAGAATGGCAGAAAACGTATTCCGCTGGTTTTTAACAAGAAACAGGGGGTGCGTCCAGCAATTACCAACTACACCCGCACCTCCGACAAAGACCAAACTGCCCTTACTTTCGTAAATCCGTTTAATTACGCAAATATCACCCAAATTACCTTAATTAAATTTAGTGATATTACATAAGTTGAATAAATGTGCTTAAAAATAATCCATTTTATGCTAAGATTTGATTGTATTCCGTAAGGAAGATATATTTGTGTTTGTTTAGGATTGGTCGTTGTGTATATCACTATTTTATTTAAATACAATATCCTCTTTACTAATATGTGTTAAAGTTTATATCATTTTAATATGAACAACCTTTACTTAATAGGTGCAATTCAAATGACAATAAATTGAATTTATAAGGCAAAATTCGAGTCCCACTGGGGAGTCAATGTCTCTAATCATGGTAGTTATAAAATATGAACGAACTTTTTAGATCAAACCTTGTCATTATACATATTTTTCAAGCTTATTGACATGTATCACATATTATTTTTCTTCTATGTATGTGCTTTTCCTCTCAGCGATTTCATATGGCTAAAATAAAATTGTGTTCTTTTGTTTTACCTAATTTTTTAATTTTGGTTTGTTATTTTAAAATAAAACATTTAATTAATTATATTATTTCTTGATAATATATATTAAATGAATATGTTAAAATTAATGTACAATCAATTAAAATAAAAGAAATAAAAATATGCAAAATTAAAATTTGGACAAAATTTTTCGAAAACTAAAGAACTAAATGTATATATTTTAAATTTTGACAATCAAAATTATAAATTTAACAAAATAGAAAGAGCAAAATTGTATATTCGCCTTTCCATAAATGCCACTATAGCTTTTATCAACGCTCAACATGTTAAAGTTAAGAAGGACAATAAGCAATTGATAAGATTAAGCCAACCATACAAATATGGCTTATAAATAAATTTGCAAGTGGACAAAATCACATGGTGCCCGGTGGCTGACAATTTTGAAAATTTTGATGTACTAAACGGGTAAGATTTGATCTAAAGTTTATTATATATTATCTAAATTTAGATAAACACTATGTATATGATTTTATTAGTCATGTAATCGTGTTTCTAGTGTACTTAGTCTTGTATCCGAATTAAATACAGTTAACATGCATCACTCGGGCTCCCAACCTACAAGCAAGATCCCACCTTGTAGTCCAGTTGTCTAAGTTAAGACAAAAATGTTTTTTAAAAGCAAGAGTAATTTATATCTTCCAAGTAAAAGAAACTTAATTTCTTGAATAGGTGTTTTTTTCATTGTAGAAAGGAAAGCCTTAATTCGTTTGTTCGCCAATTTTAATCAAGTTGAAAAAGGAGTTATGATATGTTAGTGCAAATAATATTAAGAGATAATGGTCATTATACGTAGCAAGACTGTGATGAGTCACTATTTATTACTATTTACTCATCTTTCTATACTCATTTTAATCCCTAGTTGTGTTTAAATATCTATATTTTGCATTGTTTCTCATTTGGGATTTAATTAGACCGATAATTCGGATTTTAATTAATTTGGATTATTTTAAGTTTAATTATTCTAATTTTTATTTTCAGGGTAGTTTAACAATTAATTGA
>PYAF01001788.1:327316-338746 GCA_007407185.1 Glycine tomentella
ATTTACGAAAATCCTGCGGAAACCCTAGGGCACTGTTGCTGCTGCCACGTGGCGCCATCTGGTGAAACACGCCCCATCTGGGCGTGTTTAAACACGCCCCAGATGGGCGTGTTTCATCACCCCATTTTGCTAAATTTTTTTGGTTTTGCCCCCTTTTGCTAATTATTTATTTAATTTGTATTATTTTAAAAAATCAGCCCATTACTTGTGCTCGTGGAACAGCTTTACAGGTAGCAATAATTTAATCTCTTGATTTTGTGTTCAATTTTTTTAATCTTTTTAGTCTAAAAATGTAGCTCTAGGAACCAGGATAATGTAGTAAGACTTCGACTTGTACCATACATTGGCTGCTTATTGTTGGCTTGCATGCTTTTTTGAGTAAAAAAAGACTTTTGGGGAACAAGAAAAAGCCACTTTTAGAGAAGCTACTTTCCGGTTTCTGAGGAAATCTTAAAAACAACTATTTTGTAACTTTTCCTGAAAGCTGAAGTTTTGTTTTTCTTTTTTCCTGCTGCTACCACCTTTGGGCTTTTGCATAGGATAAACGAATTCAAATGGGCCCTTACCCACTAACAATGTAAAATTACATTCTAGATTGGTCCCACCTTTTACATTTCGGATTGCCCAATCTGGAAGGTAAAAAAAAATCTGAAAAGGTGCGGGAAGCAATTTTTGGGGTGCAGGAAGACAGCCCAATGTATAACTTTTCTTTTCACTTGTATGGATGGTAAAATCCCAATTAAATTGATTCCATTTAATGACTCCCAAAATAAGATATGGTCTACATTTATCTAATAGAATTGTCATTTGATCATGTTTGTTCATGAGACTATTAGTTGTAAGTGGCTAACAGATTTCAATCTCTGATTTGTAGGTCATGGACAATTTTAAAAGGACAAAAGTATCATCATTAGATATCCTTTCTTATTTTGTTTATCTATTTGTCTTTTATGATCAATCGAGCTTTCCCCGGAACCTTTTATCTCTTGTCTTCTATTTAACATTATTTCCTTCTTTTGAATTTTGGAGTAGTCTTGTTATGTATAGGTGAATTTGATTATTCGAGTGTATATATGAAGTGACGTGAAAAATCTTGAGGTGGTTGTTTTTCTTTTTTAAATTTCTTGATTTTGCACTACAAATTTTGTGTTTGGAGCTAGCACTGAATTTATTTGAACATTGTTACATTGTTCAAATTTGCTCTGCAATTTCTAAATAGGATATGACATTTACTTTTTTCAGATGACACTATCCTATTTGGAAAAAAGTTCGGAGCAAATTTAAATTGCAATGTCGAAATAAATTATGTGATAGCTAAAGCGTTTATCTTGTCTAAAAATATAAATTGAATTCCACAAGTTATTTTAGCTAATTTTTAATTTTTTTTATTAGCTGAAAAGTCTGTTTAATTATTCAATAAAATAATTTTTTAAAGTAGTTTCTAACGTTTTTTTGAAATACTACTTGAATTAGTAATTTTTAAAATGTTAATTTCTAATTTTTATATTTTATTCTATTTTTATCTTTAACATATTTATTTAATTTTTTATTATTGTTTTCAAATATATCATTTTATACTTTTCAGATACTTTAATAGTTAATTTTACTAAATATTTATAATTTAATAAGCTAACTTCAAAGCTTTAAGTATCAACTAACTTTGTTTTGTTGAATATAATCTTTAATTAAAGTCAATCCCTTTAAAAAGAAGTAAAGTCAACCCATCTTAATGATTAGATTAATCACATCCTTGATTAATTTTATTTTAAAAAGCATTTCATTTTTAACTTGAGAATTTAAGGAAAATATTTTCCAGAAAACCTGAAGCCAAATTAATTATTTTATTTTTCATTTTTATAGTACTTTAAATAACATTTTTACGATTAAAAATGTTATCCAATGTGATTTAAGAATTAAAAATAAAACATATAATTTATAAAAACTAAACTAATAATTTTGCAAGAAAAATAAAAAATATATTAAATTATAAAATCTAAATAAGTATTTAAATTTAAAATTAATTTTAAATTAAAAGTTAATTTTTTAACGTGAAACCAAATACATGTTAAAGTATATTGTATTGGCGTCAAATGGAAGTTGACCTGCGTCAGCTGTGAAGCAAATATTACTTACTTTTACGTTTTCTTTTTTGAATTTTGACTAATGGTTATTATAAAATAATCAAGATCCATACACCTTATAATTATAATTAGTTTTAGCTTTTAGGACTCCTAGGTTAAAGATTTTTTAAGTATTATGCTTACAATACTAATTAAAGAATTAATAATGTTTTTAAGAAAAATATTTAAAATATATTAAAATTATGATAAAAGGCATTATTAGTATTTTTTTAGTTTAATTTATATTCACAACTAGTAGGGGGAAAATATGTTAGAAATTAATAAGAAATCATTTTGAGTATGACTTTATAAAACTATAAAGTTAACTAGTACTATATAATAATATATGCCAGAAGATAAGGTAACTGTTTTTAAACTAATTTCATTTTTTAATACTAGAATTCTATTTTTTAATTTGTTTATCTAGTTTGTACTTTGTAAAGATATGAATTATACCTTTTAAACCACATGAATTTGAATCTTGCTTGTGAATATTTCATTAGTAAGTAACTGATAAATATAAGTATTTATCAAGCCTTGAGGTATATGTCTTGTCCTAATTTTAGTGATGCACTTTTTAAATTTATTTTGAGTAAACCCCCATTTTGGTCAATAATTTTTTGAAACGTTGTAATAATAGTCTTTTTAATTAGAAAAATATAAACAAATGAATACAATTTGTTTGTCCCGTCATTTTCAACCACAAAGTTAACATTATAATTCCTAATGTTAATTTATTTTATAAGGATTACTTAAATCTATTGAATTTTGAGGAGTGTAAGAATGTGAGTTTGAGTCTAACTCAATCCTATAAAATTGATTTTTAAGACGATGATTTCTCTTTACTTATAAGATGACATTAGAGTCTATTCTAAATCCATTGGTAGACCTACTTATAAGGTGTTTATCACGCTCTAGACAAGTAACCTTGAGCGTGAAGAGAAGTGTTGGAAAATCGCCTTGATTCTTGTCACTCCTAGGTAGTTGTGGGCAAAAAAAGTGTATATAAGTCTCACATTATTACTAGTAGCTGTGGGCAAAAAGGAGCATGTTGAGGTCTCACGTTGACTAAAGATAATGTCGAAATAAAGCATATAAGTGAGAAATAATTCTCACCTTATAAGCCAATTTTGTAAGATTGAGTCAGATCTAAATCCACGTTGTTACATGTAGAAAATAGATAAACTTGTTTCTCTTTTTTATACATATAAACAACTAGTTTCTACCAACAAATTGTTAGTGGAGTGGTACTTGGTCAGTACTCTTAAGTAAGATATTGAATTTAAACTTAGTAGATGGAAAAGACATTGGGAAGGGAGATCCTAACTAAGGTGACCAATCAAGTTTTTCAATAAAATTATCGATAAAATTGATAAATATTATGTACTAATAACATAGTAGTAAAAAAAAGAAACAACTCATTTCTAGGTGCATTACTAGGAGATAATATGAGTCTTATTAATTGTACCCTACCAATATCTTTATATATATAAAGCTAAGATCTTCTCATAAAAATTCTCCACACCTTAAAGGCTGTTAAATCAAATAGAATCTTCTCAAGGAAATCTCCCCACATTAAAGGAAGTTAAATCATATTTAATGAAGTTTTTTGAATGGAATCAAATCAAATTAATTGCTATTTTGATTTGATTTAAATTTATTTAATGTCAAAATTTTCCATAAAAATCTTTCCATTATTATGAAGTCTTTTAAACGGAAACAGTTAAATTGTTGCTTTGAATTGTTTTAAATTTATTTAATATCGATATTCTCCATAAAAATATTCCTATTATTATCAAGTTTTACAAAATAGAATTAATTGTTGTTTTGGTTTTATTTAAAAGAAATTAATTTAGCTTTAAATGCAATTTTGGTCCATCTATTTATCAAAATCCGCAATTTTGATCCCCTATTTTAAAATTGAAGCATTTAGTCCCTTACTTTTGTAAAATCTTTAATTTTGGTCCTTTTTATTGAAACTGAAAATGTTGACTGTTGAGAGATTAACATTGACTATGATATAAATTAAACAAATTATTTCATGTCACATCACTAAGGGTCACATCAAGTTAATTTATTATCGATCAACACATTTTGAATTTGATGAAATGACTAAAATTGTTAATTTTACAAAACTGAAGGAATAAATATCTCTATCCTTTAACTATATATAAAGCTAGGATCTTCTCCCAAGAATTCTTCACACATTAAAGGGTGTTAAATAAAATAGAATCTTCTCCAAGAAAATCACTCCACATTAAAGGTATTAAATCAAATTCAATGAAGTTTTCTAAACATAATCCAATCAAATTAATTGTTGTTTTGATTTGATTTAAATTTATTAAATCACATTTCTCCATAAAAATCTTTCTATTATTATGATATTTTTAAACAGAAACAATATAGTTATTTGCTACTTTGAATTGATTCAAATTTATTTAATGTCGATATTCTCCATAAAAAATATTTCTATCATTGTCAAGTTTTTTTTAAACATAATCAAATACAATTAATTGATGTTTTTATTAGATTTAAATTTATTTAATTTAGGTTTAAATATAATTTTGATTCATCTATTTTTCAAAATCCACAATTTTGGTCATTTCCTCAAATTGAAAGCATTGACTATTAAAAGATTAACATTAACTATGATGTAGATTAAACAAATTATCTCGTGTCATATCACTAAATTTGAGCCACATCATGTTAATTCTTACCGATCAACACCTTTTGAATTTGATGGAAGGACTAAAATTGTGAATTTTATAAAGCTGGAGGACTAAATATATTTTTTCTTTAAATATATAAAGCTAGAATCGTAGGAATTCTCCACACAATAAAGGTGTTATATCAAATAGGATCTTCTTCATGGAAATCTTCCCACATTTAGGGTGTTAAATCTAATTTAATGAAGTTTTTAAACGGCATCAAATCAAAGTAATTAATGTTTTGATTTGATTTAAATTAATCTAATATTGAAATTCTCCATAAAAATCTCCCTGTTGTTATGAAGTTTTTTAAATGAAAACAAATAAAGTTAAGTGTTGTTTTGAATTGATTTAAATTTATTTAATGTCGATATTCTCCATAAACATCTTCCTATTATTTGGTTAGCACCTTCCTACATTTCAAAACATCATGCTTTGGTTTGCCACATATTTCAGCACAATTATTTTGCTATCAATTAGAGCACTCAAAATTTCTCCCAAATGTTTTGCTTAGCTATCAAATGGAGGTTTCCCAATTTCCAAACTTTTCAATGTCATCTTATAATGCTATAAATACAAGTGACAATAGCAGCAAAATGTTGTCAGTCTAAAAAATAGTTGATTAGTCTCTTCCTTACATAAAAACACTTAAGTCATTTTTTTTTTGTTATGCTATATGATTTTGTTAAAAAAATCCATGTGTTTCTTCATTGTTTTATCCAGTCATTGATCCTCATTGCAATCATATAAGCAATCGCATCCAAGTTTACCTTGATTTCCAATATCATCCATGGAAAGATTTGACAGAAATTCAAGGCACAAAATTAGTGGTATTGAAATGTTGCTAATTGATGGAAATGTAATTTTATAATATTTTAGCTGACTTATGATTTTTTAGTAATCATTTAATTGCATATGTTATTTTTTAGGGTGGGAAAATTCAAGCGACAATTAAAAAAAATCTTATATTATGATTTTCAAGGCTCTTCTTCAAAAAGGATATACTTATTTGTTTGAAACTCTCTTGGTGAATAAAAATGGTCTAAAGTTGAGGACTAGTAAGAATAATTTCAAGGTACTATTTATGACCACCAATCAAGGTACTATTTATGACCACCACTAGTTGCAATCAAATCAAGGCAGATGAAATACCATTTTAGGCTTTGATTTTATGTCCTTCTCAGATATTGTTGCTCAAACTAGAGAAGATTTACTACTTGGTTGTTGATTTGCACTCTACCCTTAAAATTCTTTATTTAGTTTTATAATTTATAATTGGTTTTCTACTTTATTATGTTTGAAACAAATGATATTGGTCATGTAGAAGAGAAGGATGACGTTAAGGAGATTAACAAGAATGGTAGCAAGGATAAACATATTAACATTGTTTTCCAAGATTTAGAGTAATGTTATTTATTAAACAATTTTCAGCCTTAATCCATTCAAATCACAATTTTAGAATGTCTGGATTTGATATAACATATTTTATAAAGTCATATTTTAAGTGACACAAAGACAATTTTTTTTTCAGATTCCTAAGGAATTTACTTTTTTGTTTTAATAAGATGTTTATGTTCAAAATCTAATGTTATTGGTGTAAATGTACTGATGATAAATACTTGATTCAACAATTTATCTCATAGAATAACATCCAGCTAAATAATTATTTAAATGGTCACTCATGTCATCCTTAACCTATAAAGTAACAAATTCAATTTCATTTTTTATTAGCTTTCTTGTCCTTAGAAAGAGGTAAATTTCATCTAGGTTGTAAATGATTAAGTTGACAACTCACCCCTGGTAGGATCTTAATCATGATTATTTTTAAGTCGTTTATGAAGATTAGCCTTTACACATGTATATTAAGATATTAAAATTTCCATTTTAAACATGAAGACTGATATTGGAGAAGTAAATTCTAATAACAAACAACTTGTCTCACTTGCTGAACTTTACCAAACTCTTGCAATTAAAGTTATTGGAAGGAGATTATGTGAATAATTTGACAACAATGAAGAAATTGCACTTGGAGAAACCCATGGATCTCAATCAAGGAATGTAAGAAGAAATGTGTCAAGATTGAGTCATGTTATTGATATATTTATGTTAGATACAAACTCATACAATAAAATTCACCTTATTTATTTGCAATGTTTCTATCTAGTCAAGAAAAATAATGATATGAGTTTGTAATTTCAAATTTTGAGCAATTGACCATGAGAGCTTCATGTGTAATTATAGTGTGTAATTTTAGCTTCAAGAATTAGTTTCTTATATAAACGTTTCTTACTTCTCTATCACTAAAAGTACATGCTTATTAGAAATAATTAAAATAATATGAGTTTGATTTAAAATGTGAAACAAGGGTAAACCGAAGCTAAATGATAAAGTTGCAAAATTATAAGTCACAAAAATTATTAGGGACTTTTAACGAGGCCTCAATTGCAATCTTAAAATATTCTAATATTTTGTCGTATACTAAAAAGAAAACATATGCACTTGAAGCATCAAATCATTAAGCGTTTGATTCAATAACTTTTATTAACTAATTTTTATCAAAAAAATCTAACCAAACACCTTTCATGAATTTTTTTTCTTCCAATCATATTTTTTGCATTTATATGTCTTAAACTTAAAACCTTAGTTAGCATATATAAAAGTTTACTTCTACTCAAACATATCACTTATTTGTGTTCTAATATTTTATTTTAGATGGCTAGAAACTCATATATGATATTATGTTATTACTATTATAGTTTTAACAAGTTAATTGCATAATAATAATAACATAAATCTCATATATAAGACATATGGTATAATTTTTATATTAATTTTATATTAATTTTTATTTAATTATTTAATATACAATATAATACTAAAATATTTATTCAATTATTATTCAAATCTATTTTAATTTGGATTAAATTGATAAAATAATAACCATTAACTTTTTTTAGTGTTAGAAAAAAGAAACAAACAGAGAAAAATAATTAATTCCTAAAATGAATAACTCTTAGAGATCGGCCAAGACCAGAGTGGCAAGTTGATAAGGGCAGATGTTCCAAACATAAAATGAATCCTCATAAGCATATCCATATCTCGCTAACCAATTTGCCCTTGAATTTCCTTCATGGAGGACATGTGTAAAAGAGATGATCCATTGTTGTTGAGTAAGGTTTCGAATAAGTTTGACAAGAGGATGGTGTGGATTCCATGTACTGCTACCTTTATTGATGAGATATAAGGCCATTGCAGAATTTGATTCGCATATCACATAACAGTAACCTTCCTCCCAAGCTTCGCAAAGTCCATGATATACCGCAAACAATTTTGACCTAAGACTAGTGGTAGTGCCACAACTTCCTGAAAAGGTTGTGAGAAAATTTCCACAATGATCTCTGATAATGCCACCATATCCTGACACTCTCGAGATTCCAAGAGATGAACCATTAGTATTTAACTTGACGAAAGGAAATGTTGGAGGTGTCCATTTGACAAGTCTTGACAGTTTACCACGAGATGGCTTGTGAAGATAGTTAACTATGTTTGTACATAAGGTGTGAGTTTGGCTAATGATGTTCCAAGTTGTCCACCTTTTGTCTTGAAAAACAAGAGTGTTTCTGCTCTTCCAAAGTGTCCAGCATGTGACAACAAAAAGAATCCCTTGTGAGTTGTTAAGGTTGTTAAGAAGTCAATTGACCCATGAATCAGTGTAGAAGTATGGGTCTGCATCCATATTGAGTTGATGTCATACTTCTTTGGAATAATGACAGTCTTGTAAGAGATGAAGAATGATTTTCATCCCTTGTGCACACTTGTTGCAAGAAGAAACATAAGACACGTGTCTAAAGACACAAAAATTGTTAGTAGGGAGGCTTCCTTGAAATGTAAGCCAAAAAAAGTGTTTGATATTTTTGGGCACTCTCATCTTCCAGATTGAGGACTAGTTTCAGAGGCAATGGATTCGTGGCAATAAGTCACTTGTAAGAAAATGATGCAAAATACAAGCCATCCTTAGAAATGCCCCAAATAATGACATCCTCTATATCAACATTAAGGGTCATACTTTGAATTTCCTTGTGTTTCCAGGGGAATAGGCATCACCAACC
Source organism: Glycine tomentella (assembly GCA_007407185.1). Taxonomy (NCBI): domain Eukaryota; kingdom Viridiplantae; phylum Streptophyta; class Magnoliopsida; order Fabales; family Fabaceae; genus Glycine; species Glycine tomentella. The sequence goes on from PYAF01001788.1 coordinate 336,254, forward strand.
TCTCAAAGTGTCATACTCCATCTTGATATAAGTCACAAACTTCCAAGTGTGTATTATTGATGAAAACGAACGAAACCAAGTGTCAAAGATAATCATCATTGAGCCATTTATCATACCAAAATGAAATGTCTCCTCTCCCCAATCTAAAGTGAAACCCCATAGTTAGATGCTTCATGACCTTTGCTATAAAATTCCAAGTATATAAGGCATCATTCAAGGTAGAAGAAGTTAAAATGGACTCGTCATTCAATTACTTAGATTCAAGCATTTGTACCCAAAATTTTTGTTTCTCATGCATAAAATCCCAGGTATGCTTTCTCAAGAGAGAAGTATTTACCATGTGTGCTGGATGGATGTTAAGGCCACCTTAGTTCCTTAGGTGAGACACAATGCTCCTATTGATCCAATGAGAATGATTGCCACCCCAAACAAATTTACAAATTGTAGAATTTTTTGGTACCCAAAGGTTCTGCATGGTGTATATAGGCATAGATGTTAGGACAAATTGAGCCAATATAACTCACCCTACTCTACTCAACAAATTCATCTTACATCCAACCAATATAGAATTGATTCGATCCAAGATGTAGTGGAAATCACTATTTTTCACCCTTCCAGAAATTATAGGAAACCCCAAGTACTTCCCTATTTGTCTTGTGTGCTGAAAATTGGAGATAGAAGTGGACGTATCAATTTTTACATGATACATATTATTAGAAGTCATAAACTTGGATTTCTGGAGATTCACTTTGAGACAATAAGCTTTACAAATGCTATCTAGAACTTCCTTCACTAAATTGACTTGGCAAGATTTGGCTTCAGTGAAAAGAATACAATCATCTGCAAAGAAAAGATGGGACATCGAAGGGAAATTTTTGTTCACTCTAATAGGAAACCAATTCTGGTCATCCACTTTTTGGTGAGTAAGGATAAACAATTTCTCTATGCATAGAACAAACAAATAAGGACACATTGGGTCTCCTTGTCTCAATCCTCTACTTGGGGCAAAGAATTTCAACTTCTCACTATTCCATTTGAAAGTCAAGGAGGTGGAAGTGGTGCAATTCATTATGAGATTGACATTATGGGGTGAAATCCAAAATCAGTGAGAGTAAGTATAAGAAAGTTTCATCAACTCTATCATGGGCTTTTTCAAAAACAATATTGAACATAACATAGCCTTTCTTCCCATTATTCCTCTTGGGCATAAAATGAACAATTTCTTGAGTAATCAAAGCATTAATCGCAAGTACCTCTTTTGGGGATGAATCTACTTTGGAGAAGGCCAATGATGTTGTCCAAATGAGGTCTAATCTTGTTCAACAAAATCTTTGAAATGGTTTTAAATAAAAGATTGAAAGGCTAATAGGTATAAAATATTTAAAAGTGAGGGGAGCATCAATTTTTGGAATAGGAACAATAAGGGTTTCTACTAGTGTCAGATTAACAACACCAAAGACAAAAGCATAGGCAACCATTTCCCACACATCATGTGCCACTGTATCTCATAATCTCTTAAAGAACACTGGTTGGAAACGGTCAACACTTGGGGCTTTATAATAACTTATAGAAAACACAATTTTTTTTAGATCCTCCATGGAGATAGCTTGAATCGAAGATTGATAGAAATCATGATTTACATGGGGAATGTGGAGAAGCTTATGACTCTCAGGATGACAAGTCTAGGAAGATTGGAAAAGATTCTTGAAGAAGGTCTGAGCTTTTCTTTTCAAAGTTTCTTCTTTAGTGCACCAAAATCTATCTATATTGGCCAAATATTTTTTCCCTCCTTCTCCTAATCACTATCTTAGTGTGAAAAATTTTGCTATTTTTATTTCCAAATTTTATCCATTACTATGCGGACTTCTGGTACCATAAAATCTCCTCTTGGTGTAAGACTTGGTTGTATAGTGATTGAAGTTTCTTCTCAAGTAATATATATCTTATAATTTTCATTTCTTAACAAATTTTTGGCCTCTATTAATCTATTATTCCAAAGATTTAATTATTTAATATTCTTTTATATATATATAAAGTTAGGATCTTCTCCCAAGAATTCTTCACACATTAAAGGCTGTTAAATCAAATAGAATCTTCTATAAAGAAATCTTCCCACATTAAAGGGTGCTAAATCAAATTTAATGAAGATTTTTTAAACATAATCAAATTAAATTAATTATTGTTTTGATTTGATTTAAATTTATTTAATGTCAAAACATAAAAATGTCTCTATTATTATGAAATTTTTAAACAGAAACAAATATAATTAATTGTTATTTTGAATTGATTTAAATTTATTTAATGTCAATATTCTCCTTAAAAATTTCCTTTTTATTATCAAGTTTTTTTTAACAGAATCAAATAGAATTAAATGTTACTTTGTTTTGATTTAAATTTATTTAATGTCAATATTCTTCATACAAATCTCCCTATTATTATCAAATTTTTTAAATTGAATCAAATACAATATAACATTAAAATATATATTTAACT
>PYAF01001788.1:338846-348956 GCA_007407185.1 Glycine tomentella
AAAAATATATATTATAATTTTATTTTTTTATCGAATTTTTGGTCTCTATTATTCCAAAGATTTTTTTTTAATTTAGATTATTTTCTTCAACCCAATCATTCTTTATTACATAATCAATGCATGCAATTATAATATTAATTTCATCATGTGAGATATATACAAAGCACTCTCGTAGTCAATATGAAATTATCAATGTTAAAATATCAAATTGAATCATAATAAATTCTCCTAAATCAATTCCGATAATCATCATTAACCAAATCTTATAAAGGAAATGTTAACAAAACATGAAAAATCAACTATATAATGACAACATTCTTAATCTTATCATTAACGATTAAAAAAATATGGATAACCAATCTCATAACACTATTAATTCAATTGGCAAAATAAACACATGCATACAACACGATTTCAGTCAATATTAAATTATCAACATTAACATATCAAATTAAATCCTAATGAATTCTCCTAATTCAATTTCAATAATTATCATCATTAAATTCATTAGACTTATATACTATTTTTGTGAATTTATCATACTAGAAATATGTGCAAAGCACGAATAAACCATCTAGTTTAATATAACTAATAAAGTTTATGATACAATAATGATTGTTAGTGGGAGTTGAAATTGGGATGCTAAAAGTGTTTTTTTACAGACTATAATATACTCTATTTTTTTCCTAAATTAGACTCTCTCCAAAAATGTTTAAGGAGTGCATATCCATCCATAAATGAGATATAATACACATAAAATAATTCATGTAATATCATTTTTCTTCATGTTACAATATGATCGAATATTACTCCTTGTATTGGGGCCATAGGGAAGGGTCCTAAGATATCCATTCCGCAAATGATGAATGACCATGGAGAAGCGATGGGATGCAACTTTTCGACGGGCCTATGGATCAGGTTTCCATGCTTTTGACATTTAAGGCATTTCTTAAAACAATCTTAGCAGTTTGTTCTCAAGGTTGACCAATAATATCTTACCCTTATCCACGTGTTGTCATTGACCTTCCCCCCCTCCCCGAGTGCATGCCAAAAAGGCCTTAGTGAAGTTTTCTGGTGACAGTTTGCTTTCTCCTTGTTAAGACATTTAAGCAATGGTGAGGAGAAACCCCGTCGATATAGCTCGTTGGCTATCATGATGTACCTTGCAGCTTAAGTTCTTAAGTTCTCTACTTTTTGGCCTTCTCCATGTTTGTCGAAAGTGTGCCTTTGAGCAGTTATTCTACAATTTTGATTTTCCATCTTTCAGGCTCTTCTGTTTCTATCTGCATGCACTCCTTGGTCGACACACTGGAATAGGGAGAGTGTGTAGTATGAAAGTTTTTTCAACTGTCCAGGTCTAGGTTGTAATGCCTTTTATTAAAATAACAACCCGTAATAGAATATACCAAAAAGAATATGAAATCCCAAAATTATAATAATCTGAAAATACCTCGTGTATAATAAAATAAGTCAAATAAATGAGTCTTTACAAAAAGAAAACGTTATCCTCAAAACATGGACATATAAACTAAATGAACGCTAAAAATATAACGAAAGTAACTGCATCCAACATCTTATTCTGAAGTATTAATCAAGCTAAAATAAATGTAACTAAGAAAACTATGTCTTCAAGTCTCATCAAACTCAGTAACTTCTTCTTCGTGCTCTAAAAACATCACTTATAATGAGATGATAGTCCTAGTGAATAAAACAACTAACAGGAATTCGTAAATTGGTTCCTACTCTTTCTCCGGTGAAGCTGAATAGTGGGTTGTCATTGGGAAGGAGCCCTGAGTTCGGTATACCCAACTGCTTGAAAGCGTTCCAAAATATGATATTAGTTGAACTCCCTTGGTCAATAATTGTCTTTCTCACTATATAGTTAGTGGTTTCTACGCTTATCACAACCGAATCATCTTGAATTAGGTCTATTGCTTTGAAGTCAGTCGAAGTAAAGATACTAAGCGGCATGTTTGGAGCTTTGTGTGGGGAAACCATGTTCATTGACTTGACTTGTCGTACATTCCTTTTCTGAGCCAAGGCTATTGCCCCTTCTTCGGCAAATCCTCTAACAATGGTGTTTATGACACATCTCGATTGATCAAGGGATTTTTCCTCCTTTTCCCTAGACCAGCTTCAACTTCTCCCATTTCTTAGTTTGAGAGCGGTGACTATGATCCCTCTTTCTTCCTTTGTCCTGGTCTTACCTATAGCTATTGTGAGATCGATAGGATTGAGGCATGTGGATAAAGTACTTAGGTGTCCTAGCTTGATGAGGTCCTCTATCTTGTCCTTTAGGACATTGCACTCTTCAATTGAGTGTTTTCGGTTGTGGTGATATTAGCAGCATTTGAGGAGTCAGCCTTGGGCGGAATGCATGACTAGAATTTTTGTTGCCAAGGCTTGATCTAGGATGTGAAATATACTTTCCTTGAGGGGGGTGTAATGGGTGGACGAGGTTCTCGGGGTGGTCGATCCCTCCGTCCTTCCTCCCTAGACTTGTTAAAGTTGGGCTTGTCGACCTCCTTCTTAGTTGACGTAGCCTCGGCTTGAACTTGGTTTATGTATTAGTTCTTGCATCTGCATGTACTTGGCTGCTCTTCGCTGCAACTCATCCATTAGAAGTAGGCTTCTTGCATAAGTTGTTAACAAAGGGTCCTAGCCTAAGTGTCGTTATCAAGTGGTTCATAGTGAATGTTGGGTCTAGGTTTTAGATGTTCAAAGCTATCTTTCTGAAACATTCCATGAAAGTCTGAAGTAGTTCTTTATTCTCCTATTGTATGTTGACCAAAGCCACCGACTTCAAGTGATGAGTTTGGCTGGTTATGAATTACGTTCTAAATTGAATTGCTAGTGTATCAAAGGAGTCTACGGTGGTCGGGGGTAGTCGGGTGAACCAGTGTAGGGCCTGATCTTCAAGGATGTAGGGAACACCTGGAGTAAAACAACATTGTCAGTAGTGTACAAGCTAACTTGAGTGGTGGAAACGCCAAGGTGTTCATTTGAGTTGTTGGTACCAACGTACTTCTCGATAGTCAAGTTTTTCCAATTGGAATGGAAGATAAACTCCATGATGTTAGGTCGAAAGGATTCTTAAACTACTATAACTGCTTCCCCGACGTGTTTACGAACTAGGGGTGTGTTTTTTCAAACACTAACAGTGGTGGCCTTGGGCATCTCAAAGGTCGTTGACTATACTTTGCTCCAACAGGTGTTTATTTTTAGGTTGTCAAGATTGGTTACGCTCACATAGTTGTGCATTCTCTTTCCGAAGGATCTTGACTTCTTTGGTGTGGTGCCGACGCATATCCGACACTTGCGCTTGTAGCCTCTTCACCATTGAGGATAAGTCAGTCTGGTCCCCCACATGCACTTCTTTATGCTGTCGATTTTCAGGTTGTTCTGTTGTTGCTGTGTTTGTTCCAATTTGTGTAATTGCCATAATTCTTGGGGTTGGGGACTATATTACATGACCCCACGGTGGACACCAAAATGTTATTGTCACAATATGACTGAATACTACTCCTTGTGTCAAATGGTACTCATTATCCCTCTTCCTTCTTCACTTTGTCTGAGTGGTGTGATCTGAAAAGAGGGAGTAATTGTAAAAGGTACTCTGATGCTCATGTAAGGGTTCGGTCTAGAGCAATAAATAAGGATAATAAATGTGCATTCAATGAATTGTGGTTCCTAACTAAGGGTCCTACCCTTTTTATACCAATCTTTTTGGGCCTTAGACCTTGGGCCTGTGTGCTCTAATTACCATCTAGGTAATCCATCCTCTAAGCAGGATTAAATGGCTTAATCTTATAATGATTAGTAAATGTGGTCATTGTCTTGTGTGGATTTGAATAGGTACTCAACTACCATGGCCTAACACCTATCTGATATATTGCTTTAGTCTCTTGTGGGGTTGAATAGTTACTCAATATCTTATTTAGTACAATTATTTTGTGCATATATCTCTTTATTATGACATGTAATAAATAATGTGTGAGAGTGATAGACACAAACAATATTGATGTACAAAGCCTTGATGAATTATTGTACAACTAACATTTCTCATAAGGAATATTAATTGATATAAATTTTTTAAAGTAAAACATCTCTATTTATTAGTCATCAATATTTGAATAGTGGATAGTCTAGAAATTAGGTAGACATTCTGATTGATGAGTGATTAACTATTGACTTAATTTTTTATGCCTATCTTGGATAATGTAAGAGTATTATTTCTGTAATGTTGTGTGTCAAGAATGATCACACTAAGCCTCTATTTATAATCAAAGGAGTAATTACAAAAAAGGAATTAAATCCCTAAGCTAGAGAGATATATTCCATATTCCTAGTTTCCCTATTTACATTAAATCAAATCATATCATTAACACTCCCCCAAGCTGGAGCATATATGTCATATGTACCCAGCTTGTTACAAATATAATCAACGCGATACCCTTTGAGAGATTTAGTGAACATGTCTGCTAGTTGTTCACTGGAGTTGACAAAGTCAGTGGTGATTTCTCCCGAAAGCACTTTCTCTCTCACAAAATGACAGTCGATCTCTATGTGTTTAGTTCGCTCATGAAAGACCAGATTAGATGCAATGTGAAGGGTAGCTTGATTGTCACAGATGAGCTTAGTGTCTCGCGTGTCTCCAAAGTGTAATTGTTGGAGAAGTTGCCGAAGCCATACAACTTCGCATGTAGCAGCTGTCATGGCGCGATACTCAGCTTCAACGCTAGATCTAGCAACGATATTCTGTTTCTTGCTTCTCCATGAGATCAAGTTTCCTCCAATGAGAACACAATAGCCAGAAGTGGATTTCCTGTCTGATGGTGATCCTGCCCAATTAGCATCCGAGTAACAGACAATTTTCGCATTACCTTTGTCTTCATATAGGAGTCTGCGACCAGGTGTATTCTTGATGTATCTGAGAATACGCATGACAGCATCCAAATGGCTATCACAAGGAGCATTGAGGAATTACTTACCACGCTTACTGCAAATGAGATGTCTGGCCTGGTGACAGTAAGATAATTAAGTCTACCAACAAGTCGGCGATATCTTCCCGGGTCTTCCAATGGCTCCCCCCGACCTGGAAGAAGCTTGACATTTGGGTCCATAGGAGTATCACTGAGGCGGCAGTCAAGCATACTAGTCTCGGTGAGAATGTCCAGAGCATATTTCATCTGGGAAAGAGCAATGCCAAAGGAGGATTGAGCAACCTCAATGCCGAGAAAATATTTGAGCGGACCCAAATCCTTGGTCTGAAACTGACTGTGAAGGTGAGACTTGAGTCGACGGATACCATCAAAGTCATCACCAGTGATAACGATGTCATCCACATAGACAACTAAATAAATACACAGTCTAGAGAAAGAGTGGAGTGAGAAAACAGAGTGGTCGGCCTCAGAACGGGTCATACCAAACTGAAATAAGGTGAAGCTGAAGCGATCAAATCAGGCACGGGGGGATTGCTTCAAGCCATAAAGAGAGCAGCGAAGGCGACAGACCAGAGGGGCACCACCAGAAACACTGAAACCAGGGGGCTGGTCCATGTAAACCTCTTCTTGCAACTCACCATGCAGGAAGACATTTTTAATGTCCAGCTGGTGAAGTGGCCAATGGCGGATGGTAGCCATAGCAAGGAAAAGACGAACATAAGTGATCTTTGCCATGGGGGAAAATGTGTCACCGTAGTCGAGGCCAAAGATCTGAGTATAGCCCTTAGCCACCAAGCGAGATTTGAAGTGATCAATATTGACATCTGGTCCAACCTTCACTGTATAAACCCAGCGACAACCGACTGTAGTTTTGTCAGGAGGCAAGGGAACTAGCTCCCAGGTACCACTTGCCTCTAAAGCACCCATTTCATCCAACATCGCCTGTTGCCAATGGGGATCACTCATGGCTTCACCTGTAGACTTAGGGATAGACACCAGAATCCAAAGAGGTAATAAAAGAAAAATAGGAAGGAGACAAACAATCATAATGAAGAGGACAAGCATATAAAGGATTAGGATTGCGGGAGGACCGAATACCTTTGCGAAGGGCAAGAGGAAGTTCAGACTCAGGCGGTGGTGGTGGATGAGCGTTTGTAGTAGGGGATGATGCTGGGGGACCAGTAGGTGGAAGCACCGGTGGTCTGCGCTGATAAGTAACAAGCGGGGGCGGGGCAGGGATGACTACTGGAGCTGGAACAACAGGCGGAACATGCAAATCCAGAGGAGCAGTGGGAGTAGAGAAGAAAGGGGTAGACTCAAAGAAAATGACATCAGCAGAAACAAGGTACCGTTGAAGTTGAGGACAGAAACAACGGTATCCTTTCTGAAGACGAGAGTAACCCAGAAAAATACATTTAAGAGACTTGGCAGAAAGTTTGTCTTTACTTGGAGTAAGGTCATGAACAAAACAAGTGCAACCAAAGACATGGAGAGGAACAGGATAGATGTTCTTTTGAGGATATAGAAGGGAGTACGGAGTCTGATTGTTGAGGACGGACGACGGCATACGGTTGATGAGATAACAGGCAGTAAGAAGCGCATCACCCCATAAGCGGAGAGGGACATTATAGTGAAGTAGGAGGGTGCGAGCTATTTCAACTAGGTGACGATTTTTTCGTTCAGCCACACCATTCTGTTGTGGTGTGTGAGCACTTGTTGTCTGATGAATAATTCCATGTGAGGCAAGAAATGACTGAAACGCGGTTTGGAGAGCTGGGTTGTCAGAGGGAGGCGATCTACCCCTGGAGGTCACCGACAAAAAAAGGCAGCCTGGTGAGAGGGAAACTGTGTTGAAGGCTTGTGTGGTACTTTTCATGCGCGAGTATTGTTCATCGTAGCCAAGAAACACTAAAAAAATAAACCTAAACTACTGATACCATGTAAGAGTATTATTTCTGTAATGTTGTGTGTCAAGAATGATCACACTAAGCCTTTATTTATAATCAAAGGAGTAATTACAAAAAAAGGAATTAAATCCCTAAAAATCAGCTAGAGAGATATATTCCATATTCCTAGTTTCCCTATTTACATTAAATCAAATCATATCATTAACAGATAACAATAAAATTTAAATGTTGTAAATGCTGTATCTTGAAAAAAATGTTGTAAATTAGTTTTGGAACAAAACTAAAATATCAAAATATCCAAAGTTTAGAAACAACGAGAGTATTTTATTGGAAGTTGTTTTATTTGAGTTAGATAAAATTATTATAAGCAATAAAGTTCATCAAATGTGTTTCCTCACATGCCTAGGACAAGTGCCATACCATCCAACAATCCTTCAACACATGCAACTATGACTCGTAGAAGAAGAGACAATCAATAAGAGAGGAAAATACATAAAATAATAGATAAATGTACCTAAAATAAATAGAAAACTATAATTTAGAATATACATCACTAAAAAAATAATTTGAAATATACATTTACTTTCATAATATACAAATTTTCATAAAAGATTTATATTATGGTGGGATGAGAAAGGGGAGAGAGAGATTAAAAATTTAATTTTGATGAGAGAAGAGATAGTGTTTGAAAATTTAAGATTAATTATTATTTTAATTCCTGAGTTTGGAGTATGTGCTTTTTTTAGTCCCTAAATTTAAAAATATTTTTTTGTCTTTGAATTTTGAAAAATGTATTTTGTTAGTGTCTGATATAATAAATTGACACTTTATGACAACTTTTAGCTGTCTTAAATTAATTTTTATTTTTTAGCTACTTGAATTTGCATTTAAAAACTACCAGAAAGTATCAAAAAATTCGTCACAAAATGTCAATTTATTATGTCAAAGACTAAAAAATCAATATTTCAAAATTCAGGGACTAAAAAAAGTATTTTTTAATTTCAAGGATTAAAAATCATACACTCCCAAATTCAAAGATTAAAACAATAGTTAAGCTGAAATTTACTACGGGGCGAGGGAAGACAAAGGAAAGAGAAATAATTTTACTATAATATTATTGTATTAAACTTACTAAAAGAAATAAGTTTATTGATTTTTTGTACAAATTTTATGGTAATAATTAATGTTATTAATATATTATTTATATAAATGTATAAAAAATATTATTTTATTATATTTTTATTATATAGTATTAATTAATATATTTATTAAATAGAATACATTTATTAAATTATTCATAATAAGTTAATTATTAAAAAAATCTAATACACATATATAAATGATGTATCATATGAAAATGACCATTTTATATGACAATGAGAATAATTAATCTTAAGCGTTGGATTAAAATGTAAGGTCAAGATTAAATATTTTAAATTCACTTTAAAAACTCATTTAATCATAAAATATTTATAAGCATTATCAAACAATTCAAATATCTTAAAGATTTAATTTATATTAAGATTGTCATCACATCCACAATCACCACTATCATAATCACTACGAAGACAATAATAACGATCATGTTGGTAGTGATAATGACAACAACGACGATCTATATACATCATATTTAATTGAAGTTATTAATTTAACATTTGTATAAATATATAAGTAATTAATATATAAATATTTAATATTTTCTTATTTAGTGTTAATTATTGTATTTTTTAATATATAGTATTAATTAGTATATTTATTAAATTAATCCTATAACTTTATATAAATATATATTTATTATAAATATAATTTATATTTTAACTATAATTTTATATTTTAATTTGTTGATTAGAATCTTTAAAACATTAGTATTTCAATCATGGATCTGAATTCTCACCAGTAAAAAAAAAAACGCACATTCACGTAGTCAAATGATAAAAATCGTTAAATTTTTATCTGACAATTCATAAATTATTTTAATAAATATAATTTAAAAATACTTTTAAAATAGCGATGGTCTTTACATATCTCCGATTACGTTAGTGTATGACAATCCAAATCCGAAAAAATGTTATGAACTAGGCATGACAACGGGGTGGGTCGGGGGCGATTTTTACTTATACCACCCCCGCCCCCACCCCTCAAAACCACCTCCGCCCCCGAAAATTGGCGGAGCTAAAAAAATGCTCCCGCCCCCGCCCCTGACAGGGTCGGTTTTCCCCGCCCCCGTCCCGCCCACGAACACTTAAAAATTACTATTAAAAAATTAATTTTAAACAACAACCATAACATAAAACTTTATCGCGTTAAGTCTCAAATGCATGTAATTATAATAAAATTTCAATATTAGATATTTATTGCTGGAAAATAAAATTAGTTATACTCCTAATTCTTGAATAAAATTAAGCCTTTATCCCAAGGTATTCCAATTATATAAAAATATTTTTGTAAATAATTAAATATAGCATGGCGGGAGCGGGGGCAGGGCGGTTATCAGCATTACCAAAACCGCCCCCGCCCCCAAATTTAACAGGCGGGGAAAAACCTCCCGTTGACATCGGGGCGGATTCGAACGGATGTGCACGGGTGTAGATCAAGTTGCGATGCTATTAAGAACAGTATAAAACGGTTGACTAGTGAGCAGTGATAATGGTATTCATGACTATTCACTTTACTAGTGTTAGGACGTTCAGTCAACTACCTCATCACCAATTTATTTTAAAAAAGGGGTTAGGACTTAGGGTGATGGAGTGGCATGAAAGCATTCGCATCCACGGAGCGTGAAGTCCAACGTGCTTGACACTGCGTGCAGAGAAAGAGAGAGAGTGTCCAAAACAAAACCCCAAAAATTTGAAATAACCCTCTCAGTCTCACGCACTCTTCTTCGTCTCCCACTCCAGCACTTCGTAACTCCCCAACCTCACCACCAACCTACGCGCCGAGATCTAAAGCACCGAACATTCTCGAACCCTCCCAGATCGAACAAGTTCGTGTTTGTTCTTCTCTCCCTTTTCCTCCCACTCCATTTCTCATTTTTCACTTTCTTATTTCCTTTTTTCTTTTCTTTTTTGGTTAGGGGCGAGAGTGATGGGGGATGAGAAAGGTGAGAAGAAAGAAACTAGTCCCAGTGTCAGTGCGGGGAACGATAAGAAGAACGAGAAAAAGAAGAAAGGGTTTATTTCGCGAATTTGGAACGCGATATTCAGGTCCAACCGCGACGATTTTGAGAAGAGGCTTCAGTATATTTCCAAAGAGGAAAACGC
>PYAF01001788.1:349056-372495 GCA_007407185.1 Glycine tomentella
TTAGGAGGACTGTTTTTTTTTTTTTTTTTTTTCTTTCTTTTCTTTTAAAGGATTGGTTTTTGGAGGAATTGGGGTTTAAAAAAGTTATTTGTGTTTGAGAATGATGTTTGTCATTCTGTGAATGCTGTTTTAAAAGTTAATTTAGGAAAACTGATTTTGTTTGGATGGGAAAGTAGAACCACTTTTGGAATGTAAATGTAGACGTGTTTTTGATTATGCTGTAGGATCTATGAAACGAAATGAAATAAATCTTTTGAGGAGTGTGTGATAATGTTTCCCTTTTGTTGAATAACAATGGAGGGTTTACTTGAATTTTAAATTTCTCCTCTGACAAATTAATATATTCTTGTTGACTATTGAGGGTGTTTTACAATGGATTTTGCTTAAAATGGTTTCAACTTTCAGGTCATTGCTGTAGGATATGCTATTATGACAACAAGATCAATGGATATGAATTGGAAAATGAGGGCAATCCGAGTTTTGCCAATGTTTCTTTTGCCTGCCTTGTCATCAGCTACATATACTGCATTTGTCAGCTTCACCAGGATGTGTAAGTGTCCAAACTCAAAAGGTTTACAATCAACATGGAAGCTAGTTTATTTATTTATTTCGTTTGTAAATTGGAGCATCATATATTTATCTGTTCTAGGCCAAGAGAAACTTTATGTCTTCTGGACTTTATTCTCAAATTTGATATTTTCAATTGTTTTGTCCTCCTATTTTTGATATTTATGAGTTCTGATTCCATAACTTATTAACAACGTCTTAGTGGGAGTGGAAAATTCTATATTTTAGTATTAGGATGAAACACTCATTGGCTCTCCTACTACTCAGTCCTCCGTTTCAACTGGTAGAGAAAACAACAATCTTCCCATTGTTCTCTCCTCCAACCGGCAGAGGAACACCCATCCTAATCCTCAATCCTCTCGTCCAACTGCTTCAACTGGCAGAGGAAACATTCCCACTACCTAGTCTTCCCGGTTTCTTGTTTCCTGCATGGATAACTATTACAAAATTCCTGGAGTCAGAGATGGCGCCTTGCTCACCGTGATCAAACACACATACATTAAACTCATGAGGAAATGACATTCGAGTAGGAAAAATGAGGAAGGGCCCTCTTGAGAAAGCCTACGATGAAATCGAGTTCAAACGAATTTCGGAAGTTTTCAATTGCTGGGATTGAATTCTCTCGGAGGGTCAAGACACATTTATAATGATGGTGAGATGGTGGTTTTGAAGACACATGGTCCTTGGAAGACTAATAGATATGCAAACCACAATATTCCCGATGATAATCAGTTTGAACTTGAACATGCAGAAGATTTGTTTGCACGATTCTTTGTTTTTGGTATCCACAATACTTTGGGAGTACACGAAGTTTTGTCGGACAATAGGAAAGATTTGTCAGATTTCCAATGTTGTTGTTTCTTCAAGTCGGATCCTTTTGGAGTTCTACAAGATGTTAGAAGTTGACATGAATGTGGAAGAGAAAGAGTTGAACATAGCCCATTGTAAATGGGCTTTAAAATCTCATCCCATTTGATACCGAGAAGAAAACGAAAAGAGCTCAAGCTGAATCTATTTTTTGAAAATTTTCCCAAGCATGTAAGGTAATTACCACAATATATCGTATTAAGGTTGATACCTTAACTCTACACATCTGGAAGCATATATAACATCCCATGAGCAAACACCCATCCTACTCCTAAGTCTTCTTGCTTTCTTGTTCCTTGCATGAATAACTATTACAAAATTCTTGGAGTCCGAGATGACACCTCACTCACTATGATCAAGCACGCATACATTAAACTCACAAAGAAATGACATCCGAGTAGGAAAACAAGGGCCCTCTTGAAAAAACCTATGATGAAATCGAGTTCAAACAAATTTTGGATGCTTTTCAAGTGCTGGGGTTGGATTCTCCCAAGGGTCAAAATACATTTATAATGATGGTGGGATGTTGGTTTTGAAGATGTGATCCTTGGAAGCCAAACATATACGAATACCACAATATTTTGTATTAAGGATGACATCTTAATTCCACACATGCCAATAACATATAACATCCCGGGAGCAATTCAGGTTGACATTAACTTATATGCTTGGGAAATTCTTTGAAAATTAGATTCAGCTTGAGATTGTTCCATTTTCTTCTGTTGGTGCCAAGCAGGATGATATTTTAAAGTCTGTTTTCAATAGGCTATTTCAACTCTTTATTGTCCACATTTATGTCAACTTCTAACATCTTATTGAACTTCAAAAGGATCCGGCATGAAGAACCAGTGACTTCCCAATCTAACAAATCTTTTCCATTGTCCGACAAAGCTTCATGTACTCCCAAGTATTGTGGGTACCAAAAATAAAGAATCAGGCAAATGCATCTTCCGTGTGTTCAATTTCAAATTGATAGTCATCGGGAATATTGTGGTTTGCGTATTTGTTCGTCTTCCAAGGATTATGTGTCTTCTAAACCAACATCCCACCATCATTATAAATGTGATTGGCCCTTCGGGAGAATCTAACCCCATCACTTGAAAAACTTCCGAAATCCGTTTGAACTTGATTTTATCATAGGCTTTTTCAAGAGGGCCCTTACTCAAATGTCATTCCCTCACGAGTTTAATGTATGTGTGCTTGATCATGGTGAGTGAGACACCATCTTTGATGCCAAGAATCTTGTAATAGTTATCTGTGCAGGGAATGGGAAGACTGAGCAGTAAAAGTGTTTTTCTTTGCCAGTTGGATTGAGGAGTAGGATGGGTGTTTGCTCAGGGATGTTATATAATATGTTGCCAACATGTGTAGAATTAAGATGTCAAACTTAATACAATATATTGTGGTCATATGCTTGGGAAATTCTTCGAAAATAGATTCAGCTTGAGCTCTTTTTGTTTTCTTCTCTTGTGGTCATAATTTTAAAGCCCGTTTATAGTAGGCTTTGTTAAACTCTTTCTTTTCCACATTCATGTCAATTTTTAACATCTTGCAGAACTCCAAAAGGATCCGGTGTGAAGAACCCGCGGCATCCCAATCAAACAAATCTTTCCTGTTGTCCGACAAAGCTTCATGTACTCCTAAGTATTGCGGGTACGAAAAACAAAGGATCGGAAATACATCTTTTGCGTGTTCAAGTTCGAACTGATTGTCATCGGGAATATTGTGGTTTGTGTATCTGTTCATTTTCCAAGGACTACGTGTCTTCAAAACCAATATCTCACTATCATTATAAATGTGTCTTGACCCTTTGAGAGAATTCAACCCCAACACTTGAATAGCTTCCGAAATCTGTTTGAACTCTATTTCGTCGTAGTTTTTTTCAAGAGGGTCCTTACTCCTTTTCCTACTCAGATGTCATTTTCTCACAAGCTTAATGTATGCGTGCTCGATCATGGTGAGTGAGGCGGCATCTCTGACTCCAAGGATCTTGTAATAGTTATTTGTGCACTGAACGTGAAAGCAAAAAGACTGAGCGGTAAGAGTGTTTCCTTTGCTAGGTTGACTGAAGGGGACTGAGGAGTAGGATGGGTGTTTCCTCTGCTAGTTAGGGGAGAGATAATAACGGGAGGATTGGTGTTTCCTTTATCAATTGAACCAGATGATTGAGGAGTAGGAGAGCCAACAATCGAAGGATGAGTGTTTCCTCTGTCAGTTGGACGAGAACCAACAACCTGAGGATGAGTGTTTCCTCTGATAAATGGACGTTTTTTATTAAAAAAATGTTGTCCATGCATCAAATCAATTGCTCCGAGGTAGTTTTGCTGCAAATGCTTGATTTTAAAATTACATTCATTAGAAGTAGAAGGTCCTAGAGATCTTGCAATCTTGTATAAAAACATTTATTAAAAATGTGGTACCTTAGTCATAAGTTTGAAAAGCTATCATTCACAACCCCAGTCCCCAGTGATAAGCTAGAATTTAGAGTTTGATATGCTGAGTGCAAAAATAATTTTATTTAATTTTAAATATAAAATTGTGGTTTTATAGGTGATCGCAGGGACCAGAAAATTATTGAAAGTCTTAGAGCTGAAAGGAAGGCAAAAATTGATGAGCTCAAAGAGAAGACAAATTATTACATTACTCAACAACTCATTCAGGTAATTGTTTAAAGCGAATATTGTTACAGGACTTTCAATATCACCTTCGTTCCTTCTCATTTAGAGCAGACAAAATATACTTGGGTTGTATTGATCAGTTCATGCTACTCAATGACAAAACCTTAAGGTATCATTTGGTGCATTGTATAAAGTAGATCTTAAGTTTAAGTAGATTCCATTTTTACTAGGTGTGTGCACCACACATCTAAGTAGTCAAATCTAGTCAAACATTTTGATTCCCTTATAATCACTCCTCCAACACTTGATATCACCTAATAAGAAAAAAAAATTGGCCTCCTTCTGCCACCAACCTCTGCCAATGCCACTACCACTTACACAACTAATTATCAGATACAATACAACAGACTGATATGAGCCTTCAAGAAATAAAGATCTTGAAGGGATTTTTATAATCCAAACGTAATAAAAATCCTAATCATACAAAAACTCCCTGAATGAAATCTTATGAAGACAAGATAAATATCTCAATTGCAAAAGTAGAAAGACAGTTATTCCTAAAAGTAACACATAATTAATAATATTTTATATCACCCTCTCTTTCAAGGGTTAATAGAAGTTTCTTCGTTCCTTCAGTTTATTTTCATTCAGCAGTTAACTAGTGTCTTTTTTGGTGCTAATAATCATGCCCCATGATTGATGCTTGGAACTTTTAGTTGGGATTAAAGTAATTGAATCATGTGTCATTAGTGCAAAGATGGGTATTTTGCATCAATAAGTATTGCTAAGATTATATTTTGCCTGACAACAAACATCTAATGGGGTAGCATCATGCTATCTTGTTGCTTATGCAACTGGGTAACAGTGATGGTACAAGAGCCAAGCCTCTTTATACTATCAGGTCATATCCCACTGATTTGACTTAGGATATAGGAACATGGTCAAAATACTCTGGGCAATCCTCTTCCTTTGAGCTAGCTTCAGGGTTGAGTTAGGTCAGTCGATTTTCAATAACTTATACTAAATTTCAAGTTATGATGGAATCTTTTGCACATTAAACATTCATTTTGGAATTTTCTTCAAGCTGTCACCAAATGTGATTGCGTCCATTATGTTAATTTTTAATATCAAGACTTTTTGCCTTGGAGAAGATAATCAATCACACGATCAATTCTATCACTTGAATCCTAGTTTCTGTATTTCATTATGACCAAGTATATTCCTGTGCTTTGAAGTGCATTATTGAAAGAGTAAATTATACATGCGTCCCCCTAAAGTTTAAGAAAATTACACATACCTCCCCTTCTTTTGAAATACCTACACATGTCTCTTTTGAGGTTTAAGGAAATTACATACATCTTTTTATTTTAAAAACCTACACAAATCGGTCCCCTAAATTTCATCTAAGTATTTGACAGTAGCAATTCATGTATCTTGACAATTTTGACTAAATAAAGACTAAAATATATTTTTCGTCCTTATAAATATGGAAATGGTCGGAATCCATAAATGCAAATTTTTTGTCTATTTTTTGTCTTCACAAAAATTAAATTTGTTACTTTTTGGCTCAGAACTAGGTTTGGGTACATCTGAACCTATGTGTATGCTGTTGTAGAAAGTGTTAGGTTTTTCAACTTTTCTACATTGATTATACATATAAGTGATGTAGAAAAGTTCAAAAACTTGACACTTTCTACAACAACATACACATAAGTTTGGGTGTACTTGAACCTAGCTCTGAGCCAGAAAGTAACAAATTTTGATTTTGCGAGTACGAAGAATAGATAAATTTTTTTGCAGTGATGAATTCTGAATATTTCTATATTTATGAGAATGAGTCCTGACACAACAGTAAAGTTGTGTCTTGATGACTTGTTGGTCATGGATTCGAATCCGGAAACAGTCTCTTTACATATGCAAGAGTAAGGCTGCGTACAATATCACTCCTCCTTACTTGCGCATAGCATGAAGCCTCTGGACAATGGGGCATAGTTTTTTTTAGTTCTTTATGAGAACAAAAAACATATTTTAGCCTTTTTTAATCAAATTGTTAACGCACATGACTTGTCACTGTCAAATGTTTAAACTATATTTAGAGGATTTATGTTGGTTTTAAATAAGGAGAGATATGTGTAATTTCTTTAAACCTCAAGCGAGACATGTGTAGGTTTTACAAAAAGAGGGGAGACATGTGTCATTTCCTTAAACTCCAGGGGAGCCATGTGTAATTTACTCTTATTAAAAACAACTTGATATATTTGTTTGCAAAAATACTTTAATATTATTGTGTATTATACTTAGCTCTCGTGATCCACAGAGATATGATACAGATCCTGCAGCAAAGGCAGCTGCTGCAAGTGTTTTAGCATCCAAGTTGGGTGCAGATTCGGGTTTGAAAGTGTATGTGGGGGATGAATCTTCTGGTGCTTCAACAGGGAAGAGCAAGGATGTTGAAGTTGTTCAGTCTAGTGGACTTCGAAATCGCAAACAAGTCACCTCTAGATCCACTGGTTCAGGGACAACTACACCAAATTATTCTGATCAACAATTTGTTGGTTCTGGGAAAATTGATCAAACCCAAACTCCTGAGCATAATCAGCTTGTAGTTGTTGAACATCACAATCCTCAGAGTTCAACAATGAATGATGGAGGATGGATTGCTCGAATTGCAGCATTGCTTGTGGGTGAGGATCCAACACAGTCTTATGCGCTCATATGTGGTAACTGCCGCATGCATAATGGTAAGTTGGCTGCCATTTGATGTTCTAGGTTTGTGTTCAACACATGCACTCACATGTGTGTAGGTTGCACATACAAAGTACTCCCTTTGTCCCTAATTATAAAATTCTTTTCAAAAATTTGTTTGTCCCTTTTTATAGGACCTTTTTAATTTCTAGATGCATTAATTTTTTTTTCCTTACATATTCTTACTTAATTATTCTCTCTCCAAACAATAATGAAAGTAAGTGGATAGAGAGATAAGAAAAAGATAATTTTGGAAAGATAATACAAATAATTGACAGATTTAATGTCATTAGCTATTTTTCTTAAGGAACGTAAATTAGATGATAAAATCTTATAACTAGAGATAGAGGAAGTAATAGCTAATTTTCATTTCTGAATACAGTTTAAATTGTGTTTCTATCTACTTGTTTCGTTTCAGGTCTTGCTCGGAAGGAGGATTTCCCATTTATTACTTATTACTGCCCACATTGTCATGCTCTGAACAAACCAAAGCAATCGGATGAGCGTACATCTGGTTTAAATTCCCAAAACACTCGGTCTCCTAAAACAGATGACAGGGAAGAAGTGAAACATGCTAGTGATTCTGCAGCTGAGAGTGTAATCAGAAGCGATAATCCCATAAATACAAGCCCTGAGATTGAGGAAGTATCTGAACCAGCTATTTCAGAGGAGAAAACTAGTTAAAAGACAGTAGCCTCTTTTGGGGATGGACTGTTTAGATGACATGTCTTGCCCCTTGTTTCAGGTCACAGACCAACTATAAGGAGACCAACTTTGTAGTTAGTTTCCTTATTGCTGTTGTAACAGGAAGAGTTTTGATATATTACTTTGAAACTTGTGATTTATAAATTATAACACATAAATTACATGGCTTGCTTATGAATTTAGGCAATTTTGGGATTTCCATATAATTTTTCCTTTTTTTGTCGGGATAGTCTTAGTTCAAAAATGAGATTGTGTAAAGGGTTTAATACTTTGAATGTTGTTGCAACTTGTAAGGGTTGTGTTTAGATCTGGTCAATACAAATTATGTTGAAACTATATTCATGGATCACTCATGATGGACAATGGCATCTTGTGATGCATGTAACATGATTTCCCCCCGCCCTCCCGGGTGAATATTGGATTGTTATTTAATTGTTGAGTATCAGCTCCTCAGTCCTCCCGTGACTAGAGTCGAAGGTGGGGTGTGGGTGTTTGCTGGTGAACAATTGCAAGTATGCTTTGGATGATTTCAAGAGCATATTTTTCTTATAAGTTTAGTATTAGCTTAGCGTGTCTTGGGATCAGCATAAAGAAATCACGTTTTTATGTTCAAGTTAAACGCAGAAGCAACGTATACTTGTTTCAAGGTTGACGTGCATTAGAGCCGTTAGACACTCATTCAAACATCATGGTTTCAAACGTATATGGGGAAAACATACATGCGCATTTTCTTACCAAATCATTTTGTGGTGAAAGCAAGTATGTTAAATCTACGGCGAGAAAAGTAATGCAGCAAAACTCTAGTAATTTCAGGATAGGGTAATACTTCTGCTACATATTCAGCCACTAAATTATCTTCGTTCCATCACTTTAGCTAGAAATCAGTTACGGTCAAAGCTTTGAAACTAGGATAAAAACTGAATCGGCCAATTTATGTTATTATTCTTTTTTTTTTCTTTCCTTTTCCCTTTTCTAGTTTTACTAGTATCTTTTTTTTTACTCGAGTTTTTTTATATATTGCTGGATATTTTATTAAGTTGTGTTTTTATGTAAATTGCTGGACTTTTTGTATGTGTTATGAAGCATTTTGATTGTGTTTCAAAATATATCAATGAATCCATTTTAATATCGCCAGGCTTACATGTCAATAGATTGCGTTCACGTTTTATATCTAACAATTATTATTGGTATGTATTAAAAAATTACTATGAATCTATAAAAATGTAAGAACAAGCATGTAACTATTCTTCTATGTATAATTTCATCCTTTTTTTTTTTGCCTTACAAAAGTCTAGACTAAGAGAAGACGTCGTCTTTGCAAGACCAAAGATGAAGGAAAACTGTTGGCACAATGAATACGGGGGAAGTATAAAAATTATTTGTGGTTTGGGATGTAACAAATCATTATAGTTTTATGTGTTTACCTCTTGTAGCTTTTAACTTGGTTGATTGGCTCCTTGTCTCTAGCAAATCTTCCAAACTATCTCTTAAGGGGAATGAGTAGGGTGTGTGGTCACCTCTTTGTTTTCTAGGTTTTCTGTCTCTCTGTTAATGACCTAAGTAGGAGTATTTATGTTAGTCTTTGGACTCTTCTCATAGTCTCAACCCAATTGGGCTCAACTAAAGAGCATAGGCCCAACAATCTCCCACTTGCTCTTTTGAGTACAAACTTAGGTCTATAAAACCCAAGACCATGTAACTCATAAGTTATCATTAACTAAAACACCTCATCCCTTGTCTCAAGCTAGCCTGGGGATCTACTAGCTGTTATTAATCAAGGCTCCTGAGAATCAAGAAATGATTATCTAATTCGATGCTACTCCACTAAAAGCCCGAACTTGAACTCCAAGATTAATAACATACATAACATGTATATGCATCACTCCTTTGTAGAATGTCTATAATTGATTGACAAGTTTTCTGTTACCCAATCAATTATTTATTCCCTTAACTATGATAGTTTCTCTAATGGATTACATGCACTGGCCAGTGTCTTCAATATCCAAATACCGAAACATATCAAGGGGACATTTCCTACAAATTCCATATTGTTTATCTTATAAATACCGATAATCAAATAATCTTACTCCCAAAAAACTAAGTTATTGGCCGTCAATAGATCGCACCTCACCTGTTGGTAAATCAAAGAATGAAAACTATTTGAATACCTATTTATAATAAACTCAGAATTAAGAGCAATCTTATAACTATAGTTATCTGGAGATTTGATACCTTATGACAGAAAAACACCCTTAATCAAATCTCTTCTTGATCCTTTCAATGTGAATGTTAATTCACACCAATATTTTATAATGATTCAGACAAAATCATTTCATAAAATATTGCAGCCTAAATAAAGTGTCTAACTTTATTGAACAACTGTGAATCTGTTCATCAATTATGAGAACCTATGATCATGTTCTCCATGAACGTATCCATATGATCATATACTTCACAATTGATTCGGACCTTGGTGTTTGTAAATAGTGTGCAAAATAAATGAATAATACCTCATTTAAAACTTGCAGAAAAAAAATACAATGTCATAATGTCTTGCACGAAAGGCACAAAAATAACAAAGTAAAAATCAAGCTCCTAAAGCTATAGCAAATTCAGAATCCTCCTAAGACCCATAGATGTAACATGCCTCTCTAACATATGTTCAGACAAATTCTTTGTAAAAGGGTCAGCAAGGTTTTCTTCCGATGCTATCTTGGTTACCACTGTGTCTCCTCTTTCAATAATGTCTCGGATCAAGTGGTACTTCCTCTCTGAGTTTTTGCCTTTAGTGACATTGTGGTTCCTTGGATTGTGCTACTGCCCCACTATTATCACAATAAAGTGTGATGGGACGACTAACACCTGGTATCACCTGAAGATCCATAAGGAACTTCTTCAACCATGCAACTTCCTTTGCAGCTTCTGATGCTACAACATACTCAGCCTCTGTGGTAGAGTCAGCCACACATAACTGTTTGATACTTCTCCAACCCACCATTAAGAGTAACACATAGCCTGAAGTTGATTTTCTTGAGTCAATGTCTCCTTGGAAATATGAGTTTCTGTAACCAATTGTTTTCAAGACTCCCACTTGAATAAACCAACATATAATCTCTCATTCTCCGAAGATACTTAAGTATATGTTTAACTGCTATCCAGTGTTCCTCTCCAGGATTAGATTGGTACCGACTTACTACTCCCACTGCATAGCAGATATATGGTCTGGTGCACAACATAGCAAACAGAAGGCTACTTACTGCTGAAGCATAAGGTATCCTACTCATGTGTTCTCTCTGTTCAGGAGTTTTAGGAGAATGCTCCTTAAAGAGATGAATCCCATGCCTGAAGGGTAAAGTTCCCCTCTTGGAATTCTCCATGCTGAACCTGGAAAGTATTTTGTCGATGTTATTAGCCTGGGATAATGCCAATACCCTATTCTTCCGGTCTCGTAAGAGTTTAATACCAATAATATAATTGGCTTCTCCTAGGTCCTTCATATCAAAATGTTTGCTCAGCCAGGTCTTTATGCCCAATAATACCTTTGTGTCATTTCCAATAAGGAGTATATCATCTACATAAAGCACCAGAAAAGATACTGCTTCCCTTTGGATCATTTTGGACACACACGACTCACTAGGACTTTTCTCAAAACCATAAGACTTAATGGCTTCATCAAACCTGATGTTCCATGATCTGGACGCTTGCTTAAGTCCATAAATGGACCTTTGCAACTTGCATACCATGTTTTCTTGCCCTTTGGCTATGAACCCTTTTGGTTGCTGCATATAGATATCCTCTTCCAAATTTCCATTTAGAAAAGAAGTTTTGACATCAATTTGCCAAATCTCATAATCAAGATTTGCTGCAACAGCTAAGAGAAACCGCATGGACTTGAGCATGACAATCGACGAAAAGGTTTTTTCATAATCCACACCTTCTATTTGGGTGTATCCTTTCGCCACCAATCTAGCTTTGAAGGTTTCAACCTTCTCGTCCGATCCTCTCTTTCTCTTGTAGATCCACTTACACCCAATGGGTCTTACCCTTTTTGGTGCATCTACAAGACCAAACTGAGTTGGAATACAAAGAATCCATTTCATGATTCATAGCCTCAAGCCATTTCTGAGCATCAACATCTCCTAGTGCCTCGTCATAACTTGTGGGATCATCATCTTCTTCAATGATGAAATCCTGATACGATTCGCCCAACAAGAGAAATGTTGCTGTTTTACGAATCAATATCCCACTACGACTTTGCCGCACTTGTTGTTGTGCATCTACATGACGATCCAAGTTAGGTGGATTATCTATTTCTTGAGGAACCTCATTATGTGGGTTAACCAATTCTTGATTTTGTTCTTCCACAAGTGGTACTTGCACTTCTACAGGTTCCACTTGCTGAACATCATGCTGAACTTCTGGTTCTAAATCTGGTTCTTGTGTGTGTTCAACTACAGTTATATTTTCCCCTCTTTGAACAACCATAGGAACAAAAGATGGAACTGCCTGAGGTTAAGGTGAATCTTGATCTGAGACTAGCTCATCAAGAATAACCTTACTCCTTGGCTTATAATTTGCCATATAGTCCTCCTCTAAGAAAGTTGCGTGAGTGTTCACTATGACCTTCTTTTCTTTGGGACTATAAAACAGCCAACCTCTGGTTCCTTTAGGATAGCCTATAAACATGCATACTTCTATACGTGAGTCCATCTTATTTGGCTTCTGTTGTAAGACATGTGCCAGAGCACCCCAAAACCCGAATATGATTCATGGCGGGCTTACACCCTTTCCATAATTCTATTGGTGTCTTTTAAACCGACTTGGACAGAGCTAAGTTCAAAAGGTACATAGCAGTTTCTAAGGCATATCCCCATAATGAATCAAAAAGAGATGAATAATTGAGCATAGATCTTGCCATTTCTAAAAGGGTTCTATTTCTCCTTTCAGCAACTCCATTCTGCTGGGGTGTCCCTGGAGAAGATAATTGTGAAACTATCCCCTCTTTGGTCAGGTAAGACCTGAACTCTCCAGATAGGTATTCACCCCCTCGGTCAGACCGAAGAGTCTTAATTTGAACACCAAGATGCTTTTCTGCCTCAGCCTTGAACTCTTAGAATTTTCCAAAAGCTTCAGACTTGTGACGCATCAGGTACACATGTACAAATCTAGAGTAATCATCAGTAAATGTGATGAAATACTGATACCCGCCTCTGGCCTGGACATTCATTGGTCCACATACATCAGTATGTACCAATTTCAGCTAAAGTGTGGCACAATTTCCCTTGGCCTTAAAATATCTCTTAGTCATTTTACCCTCTAAACAAGATTCACAAACTGGTATCGGTTCAAAGTTCAGGGATTTTAAAATCCCACTATTGACCAAACCTTGTATCCTGTTAGATTAATACGACCCAATCTCAAATGCGAAATATAAGTTTCATTAGAAACTTTTCTTTGATGAATGAACATGCTCAACATCTCCTAATTCAACATGATTAACTTCACAGGGCACATGATTAAGGAAATAAAGACCATTAATCATTTCACTGGAACAAATAAAAGAAGATGAACTCCTTATTGAAACTGAGGAATTAAACTGAATTGTCAAACCATATTTAATTAAACAACTAATAGAAATTAA
The DNA here is from genome assembly GCA_007407185.1 of Glycine tomentella. NCBI lineage: Eukaryota > Viridiplantae > Streptophyta > Magnoliopsida > Fabales > Fabaceae > Glycine > Glycine tomentella. The sequence continues at coordinate 362,200 of PYAF01001788.1, forward strand.
ATTCCTATGAAAATCTGGAATAAATAAATAGTCTTGTAAAACCAAATTTCTGCAATTATTAAAAGATAAAATAACTTGTCCCACTGCTAGTGCAAACACAAGCTCCCCGATTTTCAACTAACAAAACTCTTTGTCCTTCACTTACAGGCAAGCTATGTTTGAACCACTGCATAGAGTAACAAACATGGTTAATGGCTCCTGAATCAATGATCCATTTATCATTGTAGTTCTCCACTAAACAAGTTTCAATCACATGTAAATTACCCATATCTGGTTGATTCATATGTGGGCAATTTTTCTTCCAATGCCCATTTTTCCTGCACTTGAAGCACTTGCCTTTTGGCTGCTTCATTGCAATTGGTTTGGCAACTGGAATACCTGATTTCTTCTTTTTATTGTTCTTGTTCCTTCCCTTGGGTTTCCCCTTTGGTTTCACAGAACTCTCACCAGCAAAATAAGCACTGTCCTGCTTGACTAGAGATTGTTCAACACTGTCAAGCTCGTGCATGAGCTGAGTAAGGTCAAGATTCATCTTATTCATATTATAATTCATCTTGAACTGATTGAAGTATTCATGCAGTGATTGCAAGAGAAGGTCAACTTTTACTTCTTGTTCAAATCTGACCCCATGGTCTTCAGCCTTCTTGAAGTTTGCTATCATTGTCAGACAATGATCCCGCACACTTCCTCCAGACACAACTGTCTTGGTGACTGCATTCAGCGCATTTTGCCTAGCAGAGCTGCTAGACGTAGCAAACATGCTATCAAGAGTCTGGAGCATCATTTCTCCACTCTCAATCATGCTCACTTGCTCCTGAAGGTGACTGGTGAGACTGCCTAATATATAGCAGCGAATTGCCACATTTGCCTTCTCTCATCTTTCCTTCTCCTACTGAAAATGTGTCTTTGTTGCCTCAGGAAGATCCTCAGCAAGCTGTGCTGGCATAGGGGTAGTTAGAACAAAGTTGAACTTTTCATATTGAAGAACAATATCCAAATTAGTTTTCTAGTGTTTGTAGTTTGTACCATCCATAGGTTTTTGGCTCAAGATAGTAGCTAAAGGATTGAATGAAGACATTTTTTTTTGAAAACAAGAAAAAAAAAACACACTAATTACAAACAAGAATAACAACAGATACAACGCTAGTAGATTCTAATAACTACTACTCGTTATAGTTCAACAATCCGTTAGTTATCTTTACAAGGCTTACGATGGGCAAGATACTTGTAAAACTAATATTGTTATTTGGGCCTTCTGTTCTATGGCCAGAGCCTCGATAGGAGGGTTAACAACTTTACCAAAGTTGAATGTATTTAACCATTGTTTACTTTCAAAATTATCTTTAGTGTCTAAGTGTTGCCGACGATGGGTCATACAAAACTTTACTAAAATTTTGAAAATATTAAGGTTTAATCCAGCAAAATCCGATTATCCTTATTCGATGGGGCTTCAGCGATAACCATTTCACTGATAAATCCACAATTGGAGCCCATAGGTTTTAAATTAATTACTTAATTAAAAACCTTCATCCATTCATTATTTTAAAATTTATAAATTTCCAATTTCCAAGCATTGTTTAAATTCGAGTATTCTTTGTTTGTTTTCAAAAACTATGTAAGCAGTCACAAGCCGATGAACGTGCAAGCTTAGCTTATCAAAATTTTGAAATCATTAAGGTCCTAAAATCCGATCATGATAGGCAGCGTGTGCTCCACAAAATCATGATACATGATTGTGGTATGTAGCGTGTGTTAACACATGACCATTTTAGAAGACCCACAAATTACTCGCAATGTAAACAATTCTCTTAGGAAATAATCTGGATTATTTGTCTTGATTTTAATTATTCAAAATTAATTAATTCAATTATTAATCTAGATTTTTAACAAAAATCATAATAATTTTAATTAATTTTTTGAGAATAATTTTGAATCAAAATAATCCTATAATAACTATCATACTAGTTATGGAATGAAAAAAATAGCTATTATGCTTATGTAATTGTCAAGTTATGCAACAATATGACACCACCTATTCTATATGACATGTTATCACAATAAGCATGTTATCAATCATATAATTCATCAATTCATAAAATAAAGCAATTTAAATTAGACTTTAATCCATGTTTTCCTAGAGAAAAAAAAATTACAAAAAATTATTTCAGCCCTTCTTGTCCTTCCTTTTAGTCCATAGGTATTTATCTCAAGCCCTTTTATGGTAACCATGGGACCAAAAGCCCAAAACACCAAATTTTGGCAAGAAAACCTAAGCCGATTTCAAGGAACCTTAACTGTTTCGTCCACTGCGTCGTCACCTGAACTCAGATCAGTACAAAATTTTAAGGCTTGGACCGCCATGAAGAGATGAAGCCGTGGCCACAGAAAGCACCCAAAAAGGATGTCCCACACGCCCTCACTCTCTTCATCTTTACAGGCGCGTGAATCCCACTCGTAGCCACTTTGGGCGGTGCTTGGCAGCGCGTCCAACGACTTCTGGAACATCTCCGACCGTCGTTCTGCATGGTTTTGTGTCTTCTTTCATCCCGTGTGGTTGGTTTTGGATTTTGACCATCAGATGATAATGAATAGTCCAAAACAGTGACGAACATCCATCTTTGTGCATACATTTTGTCCTTCTTTCAATACAATTTTGTGATACAATTGAAAAGAATGCTATAATGGAATTAATAAACCAAGGAAGAAACCTAATCATATGAGATTAGCCTCCTTGTTACAACTAAAGAAAATACTATCAAATCTCTACCATGGATTAAAGCCAAAAAGCCCAATAAAGCAATCATTTTTAATGGAAGAAAAAATACAAGGATATACATGTGAGCATCATACCAATAATCATAAAACCCTAGGTGCCATATTTCATGAAGCAAAACTAATTACATGAAATAATGTAAATCGAAAACTAGATCCACATCCAAACACACAAGTTGGCTCTGATACCAATTGTTGGCACATTGAATACTGTGAAAGCATAAAAACTGTTTGTGATTTGGGATGTAACGGATCATCATAGTTTTATGTGTTTACCTCTTGTAGCTTTCAACTTGGTTGATTGACTCCTTATCTCTAGCAAATCTTCCAAACTATCTCTTAAGGGGGAATGAGTAGGGTGTGTGGCCATCTCTCTGTTTTCTAGGATTTCTGTCTCTCTGTTAATGACCTAAGTAGGAGTATTTATATTAGTGTTTGGACTCTTCTCATAGTCTCAACCCAATTGGGCTCAACTAAAAAGCATAGGCACAACAAAAACAACCAACTTGCAGTGAAATTATTTACATGTCGCCTATCAATAAGAAAATTTGTGAATAGAACCCATTTCACAACTAATATAAATGGAAGATTCAAACAAATGTACAAATTTCAAGGGGTGGATATGGTTAGATTCAACCCATTGATCCGACCAATTCAAAACAAACCGATAAAAAGAATCGATTTTGTTTCGGTTTATTAGTTTGGTTTGGATTTGATTTTTGAAAACCAAATAGTTTAGTGCGGTTCTAGGATTGGAGAATTTAAAATCTGTATAAACCAAATCAAACCAATTTGATCCAAACATAATATTCTATTTTTTTTTATTTTGGTTTCAATTTTATAATTTGTAATTATATTATTTACATTTTAATCAAGAAACATGTGAATCAACTAACGTGCGATTGTTCTCTTTTAACTAAAAATCTCGAATTTGAGTCATATGTATATGATTGTGTTAAATATTTAGAGGAAAAATTTTACCGCTAAAATAATACTATCCAGCTCAAAGATCTGTGTTAAAGAACAATCACGTAACTATTCTTCTTCTTATGAAAATTAAACAAACCTAAGAACCAAATTTAGCTCAACAAAATTGCTTAGTTTGGATTGAAAAATTATCTAAAATCAAAGTTAACCAACCTGTGGCTACCCCTACAAATTTCTATATAATATTTTCTAATTATTTCTATTTTATAACCGTTAATGCAAATAACCAGAAGGATCTATAAAAAGAATGAGCAATCAAGAAAAGTCTTCACAATCTATCTACACTTCTGTATTATATTTTATATTAAAAGCAAATACATAGTTCTTGATCGACGGTTGACAGTTAAGAGAGAGAAAATCTACCCATTTATTGATCATATAAAGTTGGGTAAACTAATTGATTATATTAATTGTCCTTAAAGTGTTAAAGTCGTGCACACGAGTCTTTGAAATTAAGAGAGAGAAAATTAAAAGTGCAACCCATCACTCATGCTAGTCCAACTATTACATGCAATGTGTATGAAGTGATAGTATTATTAACATATGTTCAAATACCATAATAATAGTAAATGATCAAATCAAAAAACTTAGAAGAAACATATAAAAATTTTAGAAATTTATTTAGAATTTTCTTAGTTTAAAAAACATGCAATAATGTTTAATTCTTTTAGGTACCAAAAATTTATTTACCCATTTAAATTTACATAAACTCCTATGCACTACCTTATATTCTCCTTATATTCTCTGAATCCGTGTAATGCACGCAACTTTTTATATTAGAAGTAGATTTAATAAATAATTATATTAAATTATATCTTTTGCATATGTTTTTAAAATGACTTTTGTAATTAAATATTATTGATGTAAGTTACAAGAATAATCCTTTAATTTTTTTTCTATTCTTATAAATATTTTATTATTCAAAATGTCTGTCTTTAATTGAGTAAAGTATATATTTTATTTTTTAGTTAAAAAACTTATAATTCTTTTATTGAATTATTTTTATGATATATACTTTTATTTTAAAAATATTCAGCCAAGACAATTTCAACTAATTATATAAAATATTATTTTATATAATATAGTGAGTAAAAAATTAAAATTAATTTTTAAGCTTTTTTAAAGTTATAGTAAAAAATATAATTATCAGTTATTTTATACATGACTATTATTACCTTTTTCGTCAAATTCACTTCATTTGAATAATCTCGTCACAAATTAAATTCACTATTTCAATTAGAATTTCGTCACAATTGAACTTCAAATTATATACACAATTTGTTTTGTTAGTTTTTCATTAATCTCAACCTTTAAAAACTATACCTGCACGATGATTGATACGTAACCTTATTCCTTACTTAAGTCCTCTGGATGGTCTTTCTTCTTCTGCAAATAGTACTTGGCAAGTTGGAGGGTGAGATACATGCAAAAGACACTCCAATGCTCAAATAAAGTCTCGGCTGAGAGCAATAATTGAGAGTAATAAATGATCACTAACTAACTATACCTCGATATTGCATAACTATTTATACTGACCTTGATGGACCTATGGATATGGGCCCTTTCTCAAGATTACCATTTTAGGTAATGTATCCTTAATCATCATTAAGGAAGTAGATCTTCTTGTAATGGCTTTTTATTTGATTAATCTCGATAATATTCCTTTTGGTAGGTACTTGTTGGAGAGGTTGGAGTGTTCGATATTTGACATAGCCGAATGCATGGTAAGATGTCGGGTACACGACGGAGCCGAGCATCTGAATCATGTGGCAGAAAGGCATGTACTCATGTTAGTATAAATGATAAGTGTTAGGTTTTCGGCCATACCGAATACCTAAAACTTCATAATAAGATTTTGGGGAAAACAGGAAGTCCAAAGTACTCAGGTATTTGGCCTAGCTAAATACCGAGTATGTTCTTATGGAGAGTAACATCCTGGGGTTGATATATTATAATACTCGGGTATACGGTTTTGTCGAACACCCGAGACTTTTGGTATTCGACCTAGCCAAATACCTAATATTATTGTGGAAGACAACTTCTTGGCATTGGCGTGTTATAGTATTTGAGTGTTTGGTTCTGTTGAACACTTGACACTATGTTTAATGGGGGGCACTCAGGTATTCGGCTAAAGTTGGGCACCTGACACTATGTTTAATGGGGGGCACTCAGGTATTCGGCCTAGCCAAATACTTGATACTTATGCTCTAGTACCTTGAAGGCTTTACTAGGGTATTTTCGGGTATTCATGTAGGTGGAAATACCTATCCGGTATACAAGGTCCTCAAGCCTCTTGGAACAAAGTGAGCGAGTTTCGTGAGGATTTTGGGAAGCTCAACCGTTTCGTTTTGAATTTTGTGCTTAGAGTTGCTTCGAATTTTGTTAGTGGAACAATAATCATTGCATTACGTGACACGAGGTGTCACTTGGCATTATGTGGGCTTGACGATTTTAAAGTGCTTTTAAGGCCTTTATAATAGTCATGGGCATTTCTATTAAACAAGTGTAGGTGTTTCATAACTACACTTCATCCTTAGTTCTCAACTTTGCTCTACACTAAGTACTACTTTTCTATTAGGTGCACTATATCTTGGCAAGATGAGTTTCGAGGCCAGTAAGTCTGGAGATTCTAAGGGGTCATGTGTTCGATTTCTTAAAACGGGGGAGCTCGGGTATGAGATGGGCCTATGTATATGAATTCAAGTAGTTTTTTGACAAATAGTTTGGTCTCTTCATTTGAGGAGAGTAGTGCTCCCTTTGTTCAAGAGGTGATTTGGGAATCCGAGGAGGTTGATGTTGGATATAGGGGGAGCAACAAGAAGAATGAAGCTTATGATTTAGAAGAAAATTTTGAGCTTTTCACATGCCTTGAAGATTGTAATTGAAATGAACTTTATGAGAAGCCAATCTTTTGATCTTTGCATTGCATGCACATAATCATTAACATGCATAAATGTTTTCATTAAAATATCAAAGCTACTCACACTTTGAAAAAGGAATTAATTAAGTAATATTTTTGGAAAAATGTAATCCTGCTGTTTTAATCGATTACACAACGGTTTAATCGATTATTTGGTTTGTGTTTAAAACTGGAAAAGTTTTGATGAACATATTAATCGATTACACAACTCTTGTAATCGATTACATAGTATAAAATGAATGTTGTGCATTGCTGTTTTAATCGATTACCGTTAATCGTAATCAATTACATAAGCTATTTTGAAAAAGCTTGCTTCACTACTTTAATCGATTACCATAAATTGTAATCGATTGCACAAGCTGATTCTGAAATAAAACTTCTATGATTTAATCGATTACAACTCGGGTTAATTGACTATTTTGTTCGTTGTGAAACCCAGAATGGAGCCTTGAACACTTTAATCGATTAAGTGACAGTTTAATCGATTACATAAGTCATTTTAATCTATTATTTGGCGCGTGTAATTGATTACAGTCTGTTACAAAAAGTTGTTATAAATAGGAAGTATAATAACCGTAAAAAAAAAAATTAAATTAAAATTTTGCGACAGAATTAGCGACAGCTTTAGCGACGGATATGGTCCTGGCGCGGTTAGCGTGAGATTGGCGCGACTAGCGCCACAGTTGCTGGAACTTGGCGCGGATAGTGCCATATATGGCGCGATTGGCGCGGGAATGTCGGCAGACCCAGTATTTAAAGGCCATTTTACGAAATTTTGGCCCAAAAACACTTTCTCTTCCTCCTTAAGCCTAGACCACCATTGATGCACCTTAGGAGCTTCATACCTTCATCATACACCCATAAAACACCTCCTAATCACCTATAACCTTGATTAGAACCAATTATAAGCCAAATTTCAGCCTTATTTGTGAGAGTTGGTGAAAAACCCCATTCCTTGAGTTTTGAGCGAGAGAGAGAGCTTAGAGAGAAAGAGAAGGCGATTTAAGGACGCAAGCGTCAGGAGAAAGGGGGATTGGATGAATAGTAACCAATTGACTATAGGGCTGGAATTAGGCTTAGGTTCTTTAGAAAAGTGTAGTCAGGAGGTTGTTCTGAGCTATATGGCATGTTGAAACTGAAATTGTGATGAAGTTTGAGTTTGGCTCTGGGAAGGGAGAAGTGTGTGTGAATGAGCAATGTTATGGTCTGAATTAACTTAAATACCTTTACAAAAGTTATTCATAAGGCCAAATAAACGGTGAAAACATGATAACATTCTTGCTTTGGTTGAGATGAACCCTTGTTGGTTCTTGATACTATTAAAGCTTTGAATTGAGTTGTACAGAGTTTAAAGGGACTCTGAGGCCTTAGTAGACTGAGGCAGACCCTTGAGGGTCAATGCATGGCCTAATAGAAGTTGGGCTAAGATAAACCTTAAGTTAGAAGACATGTATTGATTATAAAAGGAAGGATGTTTCCTTCCTTATAAACGGTTGAACACCGTTTCTGATTACGTATTTCATACCTACTGTAGGACGTGACGTGCATACTGCTGGTAGAGATCACCCGGAGACTAGGGGAGCTGATTCTGAGCTACGACCAGGTAAGCTCAGTGTTTTCAGGGATTGTTTCCCTGCTTGTGTTTCACTGCATCCAACATGGGTGATTGCTTGATATGGCTTGTATTCTGACATTCTATTATGTTGTGATACTGAATGTGTATTGAACTCTGATGAGATGATTTGATGAATGCTGGCAATTGAGTGCTAGCTCAACCTTGAGATAGGGTGTGTGTGTGTGATTTGATTACACTAAGATAGTGTAAGTTATGTTGCTTATGATGATGAGGTTGATTACACTAGTGTAGTGTATTATTGCATGGATTATGCTATGTGCTGATTATGATGTGATTGCTTGCAATCTACTGGCCAGTAGTGTGAGGTACTATGGACCCCATTGAGAATGTTCCCACTTGGTGGATGATCTCCCTTGGGATAATCCATAGGCGTCCATGTAAACCCTGAGTAGATGTGCCTTTAAGTAGATGATCCTATTCAGGTATTGGGCAACAAGTCCTGAGTAGATGTACCTTTCAGTAGATGATCCTACTCAGGCATGAGTCCCTAGATAGATGTGCCCTTAAGTGGATGATCCTATTCAGGTGCTCGGTGTGAAGTCCTGGATAGATGTGCCCTTCAGTGGATGATCCTATCTAGGCACTGTATGTGGATTGTATTTGTATGATTGATGCTGCAGTGTGCATGTAGCTTATTTCTGTTAGTTGTGATGGTTGTTTACTGATCATATTACTTAATGTAATTGTTATTCGGTTATGTGATATATATATTCATGCTATGCTGGGAAGTGAATCAGGGGGAGGGAAACCTCTGAGAACCCTGAGTTTACTGAGATGATTATCTCACCCCTGTTTTGGGGCTCATGTTGCAGGAACAGAGACAGGAGTGTCTGAGAAATCCCAAGGCAAGAGGCCTGAGCTGGGATAGTGTGAAGACAACCCTAGGTCTAGATGACTGGAGCTTGTTGGCTCCCATTTTGATTATTTTTGGTCTGTATTTTGGAATCCTAGGGAATAACTGTATAGTTTTGAGAAAATGTACTGTGTATATGTAAATATTCACCATATATGTATATAAAGTGTATTTATATTGAAATCAAGCTTCCTCTATTGTTTATTTCCATGCTTGTTGTGATACTCTGATATTGTAATAATGATAATACGCCGGGTGCACACGGGGTGTTACAGGAAGAAGGCTTGTCTTGAAACTTAACTTGAATACTTCGAATTTTCTGAATATACACAAGCCTTCTCAAAGTTAGAAAATGATTTTCTGGGTTAACTAAGTTCTTGTCCTACTCTTTAATTTTCATGGGTATTGAATGATTTCTTGGAAAAGAGGTTTCAAAGAAGTTTTGGAGAGCATGTTCTTAAATTCTATTTCTGCAATTCAACTCTGATTGGTAACTCTCATGCATTCATATTCACTGGATCATTAGGTTGTTTCTTTCCATTATCTTTGGTTGTAAATTCATTTTTGTAATGTTTGTGATTTGGTGCTATTGTAAAAGGGTTCTTTGAAGCTTTTGCTAGAGTAGTGTTCTAGGAAAAAACAGAGTAGTGTTCTTTGGTTCTTGTTCACTAGAAGCCTAATAGGGTTTTAGATTTCTATTGTTTATCTAGGGTTGATAAATAGAGTTTGTTACAAAGCTTGTAAGAACTGGAATTTATAATAGTGGAACTCTAATCTAGTGTTGATTAGAAGAAACTGGATGTAGCTTCTTTTGAGAAGTGAACCAGTATAAATTCTTGGGTTGCTTTTCTATTCCTTCATCTCTATCAGTTATCTTATTCATTTGTTCTTGGTATCATTATCATTACTCAACAAGTTCTGTTTTGAGCCATTGTGTAACACCCCAATATTTTTATATACGTGTTAAATGTGTAATTTAGGAAATGTTTTAGATCAATTAGTAATATGTGATTAAAGGATTTTTTACCTAGAATAGAGATTAGAAAAATTTCAATACAATACTCCTAGGTAATAAATTACTAATAGGTGACAAGAAAATCTAGAATAGAATTTCTAGGAACTTTACTA
>PYAF01001788.1:376036-387333 GCA_007407185.1 Glycine tomentella
AATGTTATGACATAGCCTTTTATGTTTTCTAATCTACTTGTGGATAAATCCAATAAGATCTACTATCAAACCTTTATTTCAAAATCATTTTCAAAACTTCACTTATTTTCAATTAATCATTGGTCTTTTTAAAATAAATTATCCGCTGCAAATAAAATAAATACGAATAAAATGAAAGAGTGAAGTGGTGGTTACACATTGGTTTCTTGAGCTGAGTGATTTGATTGATTAAAAGCATTCTTGGTTTAAAAGTGATTAAGATCCTTTAACTCTGATTTTATAAATATTTTTTTTTAAATACTAAGATCAAACCAATTCACCCCCTCTTGGTTATTGTGGGTATTCCTATTGTTTTCAATTGGTATCAAGAGTAGGTTCTTGAGTGTTATTCAAGATCACTATCTTTCTTTAAAAGAAAATGAGTCCCACACAAATTACCTTCAAGGAAAGTGCCTCCCTCAACCGTCCTCCAATGTTTGAAGGAGAGCACTTTAGTTTTTGGAAAAATAGAATGAAAATCTTTATTCAATCAAATGACCCAGGTGCTTGGAATGTTATAGAAAAAGGTCTTGTTATTCCTATAAAAACTGTTGGTAGTGATATGATTCCTAAAGAATAGGATGAAATGACAGATGCTGAAAAGAGAGTTGTTCAATATGATTTTAAAGCTAAGAATATGATTACTTCTGCACTTTCCTTTGATGAATTCTTTAGAACTGTTAGGTGCAAAAGTGCAAAGGAGATGTGGGAAATGCTGGAGATAACTCATGAAGGTACAGACGAAATAAGAAGATCAAGAAAACATGCCTTAATCCATGAGTATGAAATGTTCAAGATGAATACCACTGAAAACATATCTCAGCTTCAAACAAGATTCACTCACATAGTTAATCATCTTCTTGGTCTTTGATGCTGAAGAGTTGAACATCAAAATCTTGAAGTGTCTCATAAGACCATGGCAACCAAAGGTGACAACAATTAAAGAACCAAAAGATCTATCCAAAATGTCCATGGCTGCACCTTTTGGTAAGCTTCTTGAGTATGAACTTGAAATCTCACAACTAACCAATGCAGAAGATGCAGAAAAGAAACAAAAAAGCATATCCTTGAAAGCTGCATCCTCAAAGATGGAAGACTCAAGTGAAGACGATGAAGAGGACAACATGAATCTAATTGTCAAAAAGTTCAGCAAGTTCTTGAGAAGAGACAAGAACAAAAAGTTCACAAAGAATAACAACAGAAGGGAGTGACAACAATTTCACTTGCTTTGAATGTGGTAAGTTTGATCACATTAAATCTGAATGCTCTATCTTTTTGAAAAAGCAACAAGGTGAAAGCAAGATAAAGAAAGAAGGAAAGCCTAAGAGAGCCTACGTAGCTTGGGAAGACAATGAGTCAACAACTTCTGAATCATCAACTGAAAAGGAAGAAGCAAATGTGTGTCTCACTTCCACAATAAATGAAGATGATGAATCCTCAAGTGCTGAAACTGTGGTAAATTCTGAATTTGATCAAGTTGTTGATGCTTTTCAAGAAATGCATGAAGAGGCTCAAAAGCTTGCAAAATACAATAATAGGCTAAAAGGAAATCTTAGATGACATGTCACAAAAATTGCAGAATTGCAAACTGAGATTTGTAACTTGTAAGAAGAAAATGAAAAACTTGTTTCAAGTTACAAATGCAACTTGGCTGAAATGCTAAGTGTGCAAAAATATGCTGGAGATACTTCTGGATTAGGTTACAAACATGGATCAAAACCTTATGAAAAAATCAAGTTTGTGCATCCAAACATAAATATCAAAAAGCTGTCTCAAAACCAAGGTTTAATCACATGACTTATTTTGAAAGAGCATAAAAAACAGTAACTTGTAACTATTGTATCAAGAAAGGTCACACATCTAATAAATGCTATGCTAGGAGATTCTATGTGCCAAATGGAGAATGCATTTGGGTACCAAAGAAAAGGAGAATAGCTAACCCCTATGGACCCAATCTCAATTGGGTACCTTCCTCTATAAATTGATTTGAATTTTGCAGGTATGTCTAAGAGCAAGATCTTCATTATGGTATCTTGATAGTGAATGCTCTAGACATATGACTGGTGACATATCAATGCTCACAAATTTGACTCTTAGAGATGGTGGATTTGTCACATATGGAGACAACAACAAAGGGAAGATAATTGGAGAAGGAAACATAGGAGACAGTTTCAAAACCATGATCAGAAATTTTCTTTATGTGGAATGTTTAAAGCACAATCTCCTAAGTATAAGCCAACTTTGTGATAAAGGGTTCAAAGTGTCATTTAATGACAATTGTTGCATGATATGTGATGGAAAAAATAGTGAGGTGATTCATATAGGTAAGAGAAAAGGTAATATCTATTTACTTTCCATAGATCATGCATTCTTTCACAACACTTCTGGCCTAATAGGTAAAACTGATGAATCTTGGCAATGGCATAGAAGGGCAAGTCACATTAACATGCATCATATGAACAAGCTAATTAAAAAGGATTTAGTCATTGGCTTATCCAAACTCAAGTTTGGAAAGGACAAATTATGTGATGCTTGTCAAAAGAGGAAACAAACAAAATATTCTTTTCAAAGTAAAAATGTTGTTTCTACTTCAAGACCCCTTGAATTACTTCACATAGATTTGTTTGGTCCTTCTAGAACTGAGTTTAGGAGGTAATTACTATGGGCTTGTTATTGTTGATGATTACTCTAGGTTCACATGGACTTTGTTTTTGAAATCCAAAAGTGATGCTTTTAGAAAATTGGCCAAACTTGCTCAAAATGAAAAGGGGAGCAAAATTATCTCAATAAGAAGTGATCATGGTGGAGAATTCCAAAATGAACATTTTGAAAAATTCTGTGAAGAAAATGAAATTAACCACAATTTTTCAGCTCTAAGAACACCTCAACAAAATGGTGTTGTGGAGAGGAAAAATAGATCCCTTGAAGAAGGTGCAAGAACTCTTCTTAATGAGACAAATTTGCCTAAACATTTTTGGGCTGATGCTGTAAGTTCAATTTGCTACACTTTGAATAGATTACTAATAAGGTCTATTTTAAAGAAAACTCCTTATGAACTATACAAAGGTAGAAAATCAAATATTTCTCATTTAAGAGTATTTGGCTGCAAGTGCTTTGTTTTAAATAATGGTAAAGAATCACTTGGAAAATTTGATGCTAAAGCTGATGAAGCCATCTTCCTTAGATATTCATTACATAGCAAAACATATAGAGTTTTCAATAAAAGAACCTTGTGCATGGAAGAATCAGTACATGTTATTTGTGATGAATCTAATCCCTCAAAAGAGGAAAAGAAGTGTGATGTTGATGTAGGTCCTTTGGAGGAGTTCATTCAGCTTAATGATTCAATGGATAAAGAAAAAGAAAAACCAATTGCTGAAGCTAAACAATCAACACCAGTCCAAGAGCCAAAAGATTGGAGAACTACAAGAGGTCTCTCCCTTGACAATATCATTGGTGAAGTTTCAAAGGGAGTATCTACTAGATCATCATTGAAAAATCTCTGCTGTAATATGGCTTTTGTTTCACAAATATAACCTAAGAACATTGATCAAGCCTTAATTACTGAACATTGGATGCATGCCATGCATGGTGAATTGAATCAATTTAAGAGAAATGAAGTTTGAGAACTTGTTCCTAGACCTTCTTCTTTCAAACCTATTGGCACTAAATGGGTTTTTAGAAATAAACTTGATGAGAGTGGAATCATAGTCAGAAATAAAGCTAGATTGGTTGCAAAAGGTTACAACCAAGAGGAAGGCATTGACTATGAGGAAACCTATGCACCAGTTGCAAGATTGGAAGCCATTAGGTTATTACTTGCATATGCATGTTTAATGGATTTTAAACTTTTTCAAATGGATGTTAAAAGTGCTTTCTTAAATGGATATATGTGGAGAAACCTCTTGGTTTTGTAGATTTTAAATATCCAAATCATGTTTTCAAACTTAAGAAAGCTCTTTATGTTTTAAAACAAGATCCAAGGTCTTGGTATGAGAGATTAAGTAAATTTTTGCTTGAACAATCTTTCACAAGAGGACATGTTGATAAAACCTTGTTCATCAAAAGGCAAAGCAATGATATCTTATTAGTTCAAGTGTATGTTGATAATATAATTTTTGGTTCAACTAATCAATTGTTGTGCAAAGAATTTTCTATCTCTATGCAGAATGAGTTTGAAATGTCAATGATGGGGGAGTTAACATTCTTTCTTGGACTTCAAGTGAAGCAAATGAAGAATGAGACATTTCTAAATCAAACCAAGTATTGCCTTGGAGTGATTAAAAAGTTTGAAATGGATAAAAGAAAAGATGCTGCAACCCCAATGGCAACATCAACTTATCTTGATTCAGATGAAAAAGGAAAGAAAGTTGATGAGTCAAGATTTAGAGGAATGATTGGATCCTTACTATATTTGACAGCTAGTAGACCAGATATTATGTTGAGTGTGTGCTTGTGTGCAAGATATCAAGCAAATCCCAAAGAATCACACCTCACTGCAGTCAAAAGGATCCTCAAATATCTTAAATCAACACCAAAAGTTGGTCTTTGGTATCCTAAAGGTGTATCACTTAATTTAGTAGGATATTCTGATTCTGACTTTGAAGGGTGCAAATTGGATACAAAAAGCACAAGTAGAACTTGTCACCTACTAGGAAGCTCACTAATATCTTGGCATTGCAAGAAGCAATCTTGTGTTGCTTTATCAACAGTTGAAGCTGAGTATATCTCTGCTGGAAGTTATTGTGCTCAAAATCTTTGGTTAAAATAACAATTGCAAGATTTTGGAGTAGAATTAAAAGAGATACCTCTACTATGTGACAACACAAGTGCCATCAACATTTCCAAGAATCCAATAATGCACTCAAGGACCGACACATTGAGATAAGACATCACTTCCTTAGAGATCACATTCAAAAAGGTAACATCAAAATTCACTTCATTGATACGCACCATCAATTAGCTGATATATTCACTAAACCTTTGGCTAGAGATAGATTCTATACTCTTAGAAATATGCTAGGTATCCTTGATGAGTCTAACATTTACTAGCATGCTTGCCTTGTGCTTATTCATTGGAAATAGCTTCTTACCTGTTCAATCATCACATGTGCTTTCAAAATTTAAAATATGCTGCATAAATACTGTTTATTCTGATATTGCTATTGGAATAATCGATTAAAGCACATATTAATCGATTAAATGAACTTGAAACATGGCTAAGAACGAAATTTGTACTTATGTAATCGATTACACAACCAGGATAATCAATTATTCTACATAGGAAATAATTCCAGAAAATGAATTTCTCTGGAATAATCGATTAAGCCATCGGATTAATCTATTACTTAGCCTAAAAATTCTTTTACAAAAATTCAATTCACTGGAATAATCGATTACAGTGAATAGTAATCGATTAAATTGATTGAAAAATTGCTTGAAATTCAAATTCTCTCTGTAATAATTGATTACCTATCGAAATAATCGATTACAGCTTCTGCAAAAACTGATTTTTCTTACGAATTAATCGATTACATAAGCATATAATCGATTATTCATGGAGTTACTGCAGAATCTGCAGGATTTTCTTGAAATCTGGAACTGCCCAACTGCCACCTAATTCAAATTTGAATCTTCTGTGCTTTAATGTTAGTGGGTTAATTCGAAATAACTGTTACTCATTTCAAATTTGAACTTTGGAGCCCAAAATCCTCTATAAATACAACCTATGTTCAAAGGAGAAATCACACCATCTTAAGCATTACTGTGTTTTTCTTTCTTCCTCTGAGTCCAGAAACTTTATCTAGTAGCCTTTCCTCCCACGTTCACTATGTCTGCACCTAAGAGATCCAAATCCTCTAAGAGAAAGAGTGTTGAAACCTCTAACCCTGCTGTGAATAGGTTAGATCATTGGTTTCTTGTTGAGAGAGACAAAATGACCTACCTTCAGTTCAATGCCACCAAACTCATTTGTCCTCCCAAACACCTTGACCCTGACTGGTTTATTAGAGAAGGTTTTCAATTCCCTGCTTTGATTGAAACCTAGGGATTCAGAAAGTTTGTTGAGATGAAGGGTACCTTTTACCCTGAATTAGTGAAGGTGTTCTACACATGTGCTAAGGCTTCTATGGATGGGACACTTCTGTCCCAAGTTAATGGAGTAGCCATGGAAATTACTCCTGAAGTCTGGGAAGCTGTTGTTGGTATTTCCTTTGAAGGTGAAAGGGAATTTGAAGAAGAGGCTGGAGGTTATAATAGGGTGGAAACCTATAGGGGGATTCTTCTTGACCCTCAAATGAGACTGAAGATTAGGCTAAGCACTGGCCCAATGACTCATGAAGATGGACATCTTCATTACATAATCACCTATATCTTGACCCCAAGATCCATAAATCATGCCCAAGCCACTAATGATGACATACAAATTGTGTATGGCATGAAGAATTCCATTCAGATGAATTGGATTCTCATTCTTGAGGAAGTTATGCTAAAATCCAAAAGATTGATGAATTATCCTTTTCCATATGTTGTTCTTATTTCCAGGTTTATTGATTACTTCAATATAGATGTCTTTAATGAGGTTGTTGATAACACAAACTCCAACAATAGCCTCATCAAAGAGAAACATCTTACCAAGCTTGGGATGGTCAAGACCCCTCATGGATGGCAAATGGTTGGCCAACAAATCCCTGCTGCTGGAAATGAAGAAGAAGCTGATAAAGAGGCTGAAGATGAAGGCCCTGCTCAACCATCTTACATCCATTTGAATCACTTATGATTCAAAAGATGGATGCCTTATTGTCTCTACATCATGAGCACAGGGCTGAGACTAATTCATCTTTGGAAGAGATGAAATCTAGGCTATAGAACATAGAAGCTAGGCTTGTCCTTGATGATTTTGATAAACTAGCTTAGGTTTCTTGTATTTCCTCTTAATGGTTTACTCTATTTTTTTTTTCTTTTCTCTAATTAATGTACTGTCTTTCCCTTTCCATTAATGAAATTTTAATTTCTCCTTCTCATTATTTGCTAGGCTATCTTTTTGTCTTTGATAAGCCAAATAGGGGCAGAAAAATTGATTGATATCTAAAGAGCAAACAAACTGTTTTGTTCTCTGTTTTGCTCTGTTTTCTGTTGTTTTTTTTTACAAATTAAAAACTGACGAAGTTATCTAAGTCAGGGGAGCAAACTAATGAAAGTAAATGATTAATGTTTATGCAAGCATATCTCTTAACACTTGTTCTTGGCAAAAAGTCTGATTTGTTTTTAGGTTAACAAAGTTCAAGACTCCTATTTTCATCCCTCAAAGTACTTCAAAAATCAAACATATGGTCAATCAAATATTTGACATGTTCAAAGCCAAAAAGGGAGAGATTGTTGGATATAGGGGGAGCAACAAGAAGAATGAAGCTTACGATTTAGAAGAAAGTTTTAAGCTTTTCACATGTCTTGAAGATTGTAATTCAAATGAAGTGTATGAGAGGCCAATCTTTTGATCCTTGCATTGCATTCACATAATCATTAACATGCTTAAATGTTTTCATTAAAATATCAAAGCTACTCACACTTTGAAAAATGAATTAATTAAGTAATGTTTTTGGAAAAATGTAATCCTACAGTTTTAATCGATTACACAGCGGTTTAATCGATAATTTGGTTCGTGTTTAAAACTGGAAAAGCTTTGATGAACATAATAATCGATTACACAACTCTTGTAATCGATTACATAGTATAAAATGAATGTTGTGCATTGCTGTTTTAATCGATTACCGTTAATCGTAATCGATTACATAAGCTATTTTGAAAAAGCTTGCTTCACTGCTTTAATCAATTACCATAAATTATAATCGATTACACAAGCTGCTTCTGAAATAAAACTTCTCTGATTTAATCGATTATAGCTCGGGTTAATCGATTATTTTGTTCGTTGTGAAACCCAAAATGGAGCCTTGAACAATTTAATCGATTCAGTGACAATTTAATCGATTACATAGGTCATTTTAATCTATTATTTGAGGCGTGTAATCGATTACAGTCTGTTACAAAAAGTTGTTATAAATAGGAAGAAGGCTTGTCTTGAAACTATGCTTGTTACATGATTATGTGCTTGTGGTTGCTGCATTAGCTTTGTATTTGCCCATAAAAACAAAGAAAAACCCATAAAAACAGAGGAAAACCCAGAAAAATAGAGCAGAACGCCCAGCTGGCGCTACCAGCGTGACCATCCACGCCTATTGCGCCCAGAATTTGAACCCAGGGACCTCTGTTGAAGTCCTGGCGCTGATTGTACGGCTCCCACGCTAGTCGCGCCACAGGTTCGGCAATTTGACGCTGATCGCGCGGATCCCACGCTAATTGTGCGGGCGTAAACAAAAAAGAGTCTAGAATTTTAAAATTTAGTTTTTGTATAAACTTTTTAGGGTTGTTTTTGTGCTTTTTATTATCCTTTATGAGTTGCATTGTGTATGACTAGGTCCACATCAAGTGAATTCCATTCATTTGATCCTGAGATAGATAGGACATTTCATAGATTAAATAGACAAAACCTTAGGTTAGATGACTTTGATAGTGTGGTTTTAGACAGTAGTATAGCATCTTCTGACTTTGATTATGATTCTACTTCTACTCCTTCTACTTCTACACATCTTGATATCATGGCTGATAACAACCTAACTCTTAAGGAGTTAGCTACACATGATGTTGTTTACCAACCTTGGTGTATTCAATACCCTGAGACTGAGGTTAGTTATGAGCTGAAATCTGGATTGATCCACATAAACACCTTAAGGAGTTTCATGTGGTGTGTTCCATCATGCGACCACATGATGTTCAGGAGGATTATGTCAAGATGATAGCATTTCCTTTCTCTTTGGGTGGTGTTGCTAAGGATTGGTTGTACCTTCAACCAGATCCTATCATCACTTGGACAGACATGAAGAGAAGATTCCTGGAGAAATTCTTCCCTGCCTCTAGAACAGCATCCATCCGGAAGGAAATTTGTGGCATAAGGCAGTTTCCTAGAGAGTCTTTGTATGAGTATTGGGAGAGATTCAACAAGCTGTTTGCTACCTGTCCTCACCATCAAATCAGTGAGCAATTACCGATTCAGTATTTTTATGAAGGATTGATGTTGATGGATAGGATTATGATAGATGCAGCTAGTGAAGGCGTTCTGATGGACAAGACCCCTCTTGCTGCAAGGCAGTTGATTTCTAACATGGCAGCCAACTATCAACAATTTGGTGCTAGAGTTACAACATCTAAGGTGATGGCAGCAAATGAAGCTTCTGTCTCTATGGTTGCTGATAACCAGAGATTGGAGAACAAAATTGACAGAGTTGACATCCCTTGTGAGGCAACTTGCTATTGGGCAACAACAGAATGTGATGGCAGCCAATCAACCAAGGTTCTGTGGTATCTGTTGTGCCCCTGATCATCCCACAGATGCATGCCCCACTCTCCAAGAGACAGAACAACCTGCTGAAGTTTCTGCCATGTAACCTTGCCAGTCATTCAGACCTCAACAGCAGTATAATCCTTACTCCAACACTTATAATCTTGGTTGGAGAGATCATCCAAATTTGAGGTGTGGTCCTGGTCCACAACAACAGCAGCCTTTTAGACCTCCACAGCAACCTTTCCAGTCTGCCACCACCAAATACCAACCTCCTCCTTTTAGACAATAGCCACAATTCCAGCAACCTGCACCTCCACCTACACCTACACCTACACCACCTGTGCAGGCCAGTTCTGGACCTTCCTTGGAGGACTTGATGAAGCAAATGGGCAGCAGCAATATCCAGTTTCATCAAAATGTCAGTGCCACCATCCAGGACCTGCAGACTCAAATTGGACAATTAGCTACAACTGTCAACCAGATGCAGCAGCAGGGTTCTGGTAACCTTTCAGCACAACCAGTTATTAATCCAAAGAATGTGAGTGCTATTACCTTGAGAAGTGGCACAGAGCTTCCAGATGCTGGTACTAAAATTGATGCTGGTGCTGGTAAAAAAGTTGATCATGGTGCCAAAACAGATTCTGCACCAAAACAGATCCCTTTACCTTTTCCTTCTAGAGCCATTCCTGCAAAGAAAGTAGTGGAGCTTGATTTTGATCTGCTTGAGACTTTCAGGAGGGTGGAAGTCAACATTCCCCTCTTGGATGTCATCAAACAGATTCCAAAATATGCAATGTTCTTGAAGGACTTATTGATGAGTCACTATTTACCTTTATTTTCTCATCTTTCTGTACTCATTTTAATTCCTGATTTGTGTTTAATCGTTTATATTTTGCACTGTTTCTCATTTAGGATTTAATTAGACCGATAATTCAGATTTTAATTAATTTGGATTATTTTAAGTTTAATTATTCCAATTTTTATTTTCAGGGCAGTTTAATAATTAAATGGGCTTGGAATTAATTCATGGATTAATTCATGGACTTGAAGATTGGAGTGCCACGCCAGCATCATTTTCCACATCAGCATTTTATTTTCGTTTTATTTTATTTTAGTGAATTCTTGGGCTAAAATTGTTAGGAAAGGCCCATTCTTTTGTGAGATGTAGTCACTATATATTTCGAATACTGTGCCCATGCAGGAAAAACAACACTATTCATGCTCAGTTTTTAGGATTTTAGAATATTTTCGTTTTCTGCTGTTTCTCTGCTTTAGGGTTTCGTTTTGTTTGAATATAGTTGCGTTTCAATTTCAGTGCCTATTTTCGTTTCTGTTTCAAGTCTCTAATTTCGTTTTCGTTTTCTGCTTATTTCGTTTCTGTTGCTATATTCGTTTCCAGTATTTAGGTTTTCGTTATGTTAAATTTCGTTTCAATTTGCGTTTCTATTGCTATTTTCGAATTAATGGAAAGCTAAATCCTAGGGTTGGACCCTAGGACAGATTGCAAAACCTTAAATGGAGGTTCTCTGTAATTGCAATTCGTTATCTGCTTGGTTCTTCCTTGTTGGGCTTCTGCTCTGTATTTTTCGAATTAGAGTCATGCTTAATGATTCTGATATTGATTGATTCAGTAATCTCAGGTTGCTTAATCCTGAGAGCTTCCCCTGACGAGGTTCGCGTTTGCTTAATTCGTGTAAGGAAGTTTTAGGTTAATCTTCGCTTAGTAGATTAATCTGGACTACTGAGGATTAAGTCAGGATAGATTATCTTTCGTGAACCGAGGATATTAGAGGCGCAATCTGTTCTAAGGTCTGACTTGTTTTGAATCACTGCAATTATTTAGTATTTCTGTTTTATTTTA
>PYAF01001788.1:421545-470419 GCA_007407185.1 Glycine tomentella
ATCAAAGAACTAAGGTTGGGTTAATGAATTGATTAATTGAAGAATTAATTGGAATTTAGTTTAATAAAGGATTGGTAGTATGAATGATTAAAATTTAGCTTAAGAGGTAATTGTTTAATTGACTTGAATCTTGATACATGATGATATCTAAGGAAGTAGTAGATTGAATGATAATTATATAAAAGAATAGTTTCATTAACATTTATGTGTTATTTATTGTGCTCTAAATTCTTGAGTTACTTATTAAATGTTCTATTAGAAATATAATGGAATCATATTTATTATGTTGAACTATTTAAGTTATAATGAATTATGACTTGTTCTGAGAAATCTATAAAGTGGACTATGGCTGAACAAGTGTTATTTTCTTTTTAAGCTTGGCGGGGGCATAAGACCGTGTTATTTTCTTTGTAAGCCTGGCGGGGGCATAAGACCGTGTTATTTTCTTTTGAGCCTGGCGGGGACATAAGACCGTGTTATTGTATATCTGTGTGTTGTATAGATGATATGATTTGAACTGTGTGCTGTGTAGATGGTGATTGGAATAAGGGGTAAATCATGCATGTCTCTTATGTTATAAATAATATTATAACCATGTGAATATATATTTCTTTATGTATGTTTTATTAAAACTACGTGTGTCACGAACTTACCCTATTTTGTGTCTGTGGTTGACACCTGTGATGACCCCAATTTATTTGGGCGAGCAGAGGAACAGGAAAGCATAAGCTGTAAAGGATATTGAAGAAGAACGAGAAAGAAGTTTTGATGGACTGCATGTTGTGATTTGTAATTTTCTGTGGCATGTATTTGTGTTAGATAGTATGTATATTATTTTGGATACTGTATTTGGGACTGTATCATGTACTGGATTTATTTATTATAATTGTACCGTGGTGAGGGCGAATCGTTTATGTTACAAATCAATCACAAACTTGAAGCAAAGAAGAAAAGAATTTTTAACTAAAATCATTCTAATACAAAGTGGACATGAAATTTCATTTAAAATCAATCAAGCACGAGAGAGTAAAACGAGGCGTTACATGAAGAAATTTCTAAAGGATGTGCACACTACAAAGGTCATATTGAACTACTTCCATTCTTACTTCTGGGGGCCTTCAAGAGTTCCATCATTGTGAGTGGCAAAGTACTTCCTCTCCATCATTGATGATTACTACATGATGACATGGGTATCGTGATGAAGTAGAAATCTAAAGCTTTCAAATGTTTCAAGCATTGAACGATTTTATGAAGAATCAAACAAGAAAGATAGTGAGGTGTCTTAGGACCGACCATGGCTTGGAATTTTATTATCTGGAATTCAATGAATTATGTGAAGATGAAGACATTGCAAGACAACGTACTGTATGCTATACTCTGCAATAGAATGGAGTAGTTGAAAGAATGAACAAGACCTTGTTGGAAAGGCCATATGCATGTTATCCAATTCAGGGTTGAATAAAAATTTCTGGGTTGAGGCGGTTAGCACAACATGTTATCTCATGAATTGCTCAGCGTCCACTGCCATAGATTTCAAGATCCCTATTGAGGGATGGTCTAACAAACCTGTTGAGTACTCAATGTTGAAGGTGTTTTGGTGTACAACATACTATCACGTAAATGAAGGTAAGTTAGAGCCTAGAGCCAAGGAGGGTGTCTTTATGGGCTATGGAGATGGAGTCAAAGGATTCAAAATCTGGTCTCTGTCAGAAAGAAAGAAAGATCATTATGAGTAGGGATGTCATTTTTGATAAACTCTTTATGTTGCATTCTAAATCTGAAGAAGATTCAGGAAAGACTATGTAACACCCCGTGTGCACCCGGTGTATTAACATTATTATTTATCAGAATAGCACTTAATCACTTTAATTAAAAACTTTGCGGAAGCATAAACGAAAACCATATTTCTTGATTGCATTATGTATGGAACATAGAGCATCTCATCTCAAAGTAACACAACACACAAGCCCCTGCTAATCCAGAAACACATAAACATAACCATAGGCAGATAACACAACTATCTCAACAAATATAACAGGAGGAAACATCAATACATAACATAAGCTGGTTATGTAAATATACGTCATCTGACACTCGAAGTGTCTATACAAAAGAATAAGCATACATCGCCTTGATCTCAAAGATCCTTCCTCACACGAGGGCATACATAGCATGAACAAAGCATAATATATGTGCACACACACATATCTTCCCTCTACAGGGGTACAAAACAACATCAAAACACATCTGAGCCACCCAGCTCTCCCTACTGCCGCACGACCAAGCAGTCACTGTCTCTACTGGGGCCTCCCGCCCTGAGACCGCTCCTCTCTGCCAGAAGAGTCACCTGAAATAACATAAGCCCTACACGGGGTGAGATAAACATCTCAGTAAGCTCAGGGTCCTTGGAGGCATCTCTTCCACCCTGGCTCACTTTCCATGACACACGTCATCAAGGCATCACAAACATACTGGCCACCCAACCCTCATAACAATACAAGCAAGTCATCTTGCTCTATGTACAGCGGATCTCATCAACGCCAACCTCAGTTTGAGACCGGAACTCACACCCGTGCCATCCCATCGGAAGCTACCCCTTACGCATGGGCGCACGTATATGGTACCTCTGAGAATAGGCAATCAACCGCTACAAGACACACCTATCTCTTGGTCTTGAGGGATCACCGACCCCTGGGATCTCATCAACCATGAGCAAACCAAACTAGAAGGAAACCCATCTCCTAGGGAGGTCCATATCTATCTAACTGGCCAGAAGATCTAACAACAGGTATCATACATTTCTTAAGCATAAATGCAAGCATACATATCATTATGAGGATGCAATAACCATCAATGAATGCATCATGAATGCAACCATCACTCCCTCGGAGTGTGGTGGAACACAGCAAGTGGGAAACATCCCCTAGGGACCAAGAACTTACGTGGCAAAGTCGAGCTCTGCAGTTCTTTCCTTGCTCTGTGGCCCACGCCACTGACACCCTCGATGTCACGTCCTAACAAGGCATACAAGCACATATCAAACACCATCCTATCCGTACAAAGCATTTATTTCTAGCAAAACATACGGAAAAGCATAAACTGCTGCATAAAATTCTGCAGATTTTACACCCACTTGGAAAAATCACAAATCCTTGTGGAAAGCTCCTAAAATCAAGAGAATTTAGAGGCATCAAGATTCATCTCTCATATTTTAAACAAAATTAGTTTCATCAAAAACCATGAACCACAGCCTCTGCAGAAAACCAAAAACCAGAACTGTCACGCACTAAAATAGTGCTGACAGCAACATGCCAACTCAACCAGCCATCTTTCAATGACAACCCACACCAGGTTACTCGTCCAAATGAGCTGATATTTTACAGGCATGAAGTTCACATACCCATCTTTCTATAGCCATATAAAGCACTTGATTTGGATCATCCTAGACAGATTTATGATTTCTGCAAAATAGACCTCTGCAGCAGAAAAATCTGCTAAAAATAGAGTATAATAGCCTGTTATAACTCTGAACCACAATTTCTAGGAGTCTCCAAAAATAGCAGGAAAATTCCAGAGTAAACCTAACTCTCTTAGCTTTCAAATGGCATCAGTTTTACACCATTTGGACGCTGATAGCTCCTGCTATGGACAAAACACCAGAACTGCCCAAATAGGTGTTCTTAGCTGTCATGAACATGCATGCATGATTTATGCATGGAACACCATATCAGCTTAAAATCAACTTCTACACCCTCCAAAACATACTTTAAAACTGTCTCACCCTCCCAAAACTCAGCATTCATCAATCTCACTCCAAACCCTAACCCTAACCTCAAGAATCAAGGAGAAATAGGAGGAGATTTCAAACCTTAGAGTTCAATAGGCCAAAATGGAGGGTAGACCAGCACTCTATGGCTTCCTATCGCGGTTTAGCGACGCCAAACGAAAATGGACAGATTCAAAACCCACTCTTCTCGTCAAATCACCAACACCCAAACTCAAAAGCAACAAAGAACAAAGAAAAGGGTTTTCTTTCTTACTTGCTTTGTGATTTCAACCACTAAACAAGTGGAAGTGGCAAGAAGAGAGCTTGGGAGTGTAGAACAACCAAAGAAGAAGAAAAGAGAAGAAGCAAATGGCACAAAACGTACTCTGCTCCTTTTTAACAAGAAATAGGGGTGCGTCCAGCAATTACTAACTACACTCGTACCTCCGACAAAGACCAAACTGCCCTTTTCGTAAATCCGTTTAATTACACAATTAACACCCAAAATACCTTAATTAAATCTAGTGATATTATAGGCTAAAGATGTCACTAAGCAGGTGAAGTTTGAGAGCCCCACAATTAGAAACTTTAGTGATTAGAAGCAGTTTGAAGCACCTAATGAGATTGATTAGGAACTTCAAATGCAACCTCAATATTAGAATTCAGCACCAATTGAGGAGTTTGATTGGACGAGTCAAAACCATTTGAATCAACCAAAATCCATAACACCCAGAAAGTCTAAAAAACAAATCAAAGCACCTAAAAGATGTGACTTTGATAATATAGTGTTTTATGCGCTATAGGTAGTAGAAGAAATCAATTCATTTGAACCAACCACTTATCAAGAAGCAATTTCCTGTTCTGAAGTTGAAGTATGGACGATGGCTATGAATGAAGAGATGTAATCCCCTTAGAAGAAAGCAAGACTTGGGATTTAGTTGAATTACCTGAAGGCAGATGAGTAATGGGGTGGAAGTGGATTTTCAAGAAGATATCTGAGTCATCCAATGATGAAGTCATCATGTATAAAGCACGTCTGGTAGCGAAAGGCTACAGTTAGAAAAAAGAAGTGAACTACAACGAGATCTTGTCTCTAGTCGTTTAACACACTTCAATACATGTTTTACTGGCTCTTGTAGCAACTTTGGACATGGAGTTAGAGCAACTTGATGTCAAAACAACCTTTCTTGATGGAAAATTGGAGGAAAACATTCTGATGCAACAATTTGAATGTTTTGAGGTGCAAGGGAAGAAAATTATGTTTGTAGGTTGAAAAGGTCACTCTATGGGCTGAAGCAATCTCCAGGTAGTGATACAAGAGATTCGATAAGTTCATTGTTTCTTATGGATACATTAGAAGTCCCTATGATTCATGTGTCTATCATAGTAAGGTGGAGGATGATTCCCACATCTATTTGTTACTCTATGTAGACGACATACTCATAGCATCCTAAGACAAGTTTAAAATTCAGAATCTGAAGTCACTACTCAGTAGTGAATTTGAGATGAAAGATATGGGAGCATAAAATAGTTTGGGCATAGAGATTAAAAGGGATCGAGTCTAGAAAAATATTTTCTTATGTCAGAAGGAATACATTTAGAAAGCGCTGAGTTGTTTTGGGGTGGCATCCACAAAACCAATTTGTACTCCTTTGATAGTGTCTATTTGTCGCATTGAACTCAATGCCACTGAGTTAGAATCAGGAAGGGAATAAATGTCTTATGTTTCTTGTGCGAGTGTTGTAGGTAGTCTCATGTATGCAATGGTGTGCACAAGACCGAACCTAGTATAAGCAGTCAACATGGTGAGTAGGTATATTGGTAAACTTTGGAAGGAACATTGGAATGTTGTGAAACATATATTTAGGTACCTTAAGGATACAACTGATATTGAACTTGTCTACTATGGAGACACGTCTTTTGCTCTCGTTGGTTACTCATATTTTGACTATGTTGCAGCTTTGGATGAGAGGAGATCTGTGATGGGGTACACATTCACAATTGACAACTATCGCGTTAGTCGGAAGGAAACTCTTCAGCCCACAATGGCTTTATCCACTACAGAGACAAGTACATGGCTCTGGAAGAAGCAACAAAGGAAGGGATCTGGCTAAAGGATCTGATTAGCAATCTTGCATTTCCACAGGAAAAGGCTATATCATTTTCTATGACAGTTTGAGTGTGATATGTTTAGCCAATGATCAAGTTCATCACGGAAGGACTAAGCACATTGACATCATATACCAATTCATCCGTACTGAGAATAGGACCAAAGTTCAAAAAATTGATATGAGGGAGAATCCAGTTGGTATGTTCACGAAGCTTGTTCCAAGGTGGAGATTGCTAGAAATGAACTGAGTTACTTGTAATTTAGAAATGTTATTGAACCAAGGTGGAAATTGTTGATTGTTAGGCAATAGAGATAGGATGGACAACAACATTAGTTGTCTAGTCTAGTACTCTTATATTTTGTTTTGGTCGTCCAATCTTCTGTAATCTGGTGAAGCATCCAGTGGTATAGAATGGAGCATCCAGCCACGTACAAAGGAGCGTCTAGTTTGGTGGTTCATTAACATAGGTTATGTTGTAACTGTAACTGTTTTTTGTTTTTTTTTCTTCTATTGTAACCATTTTCGATTAGATAGTTAGTTGTTGTCTCCTTTATAAGAAGTTTTGTATTATGAATTCAGTGAGTTTGGAAGCACTTTGAACCTCTTCATTGTAAATTCTATTATTCACAATAAAGTTAACAATTTGTGCAATATTTCTTTCCCTTTTATCATCTGAATAGAATTTCTCAAATCTTTTCCAACAGTGACTAACATAATTTAATCATTCAATACACTAAATTTAAAATGATTGTCATTATAAAATACCTAATATTCCAAATAACAACCAATATTCATGTCAATACAAGTCCGTAAATAAGTTTCAAATACAAACAAACATCCATTGTCTTAAAAATAATCATAGGTTCACAAAAAATAACATAGAAAAAGTTCATGTTTTTTTTTTTAAATAGCAGCACCTAGTTTTACCAAAGATCCATCTTGGTTCAACCAAAAACTTGACCGATTCGACCAAAAACCTATCCTGATTCAACCAAAGACCCACCCGGTTCAACCCAAGTCACACTGGTTCTGATAGATTTCGAATCCTTTTATCAAATTGAACTATTGTACCCATTAGGTTCCGGTCGGATTGATTAGTATGGTTCTTAAAAGGTTGTTCTTCTTTGTTGTTGTATTGATCCCTAAATCGCTCTCTATGTTGGCTTGCAATTTAATTGATAAATATTTGAACAGATTTTCCACGTATGTATTGCCATACAAAAGGATACTAATCGTGGAGCATGAGCTCTATAATGAACATTGAGACATCAATTACAATATACCACTGACTTATGTATGCGTTACATTTAAGAAATAAGATTAGGAGGCAGAGGAAAATAGAATCGTGTGTTAGTTAAAAGACCCATTCATTGTTCCTTGTTAAGAGACCCATTCATTCCAAATGGATGCTTTGAAGATGCACTAGGAAAAGAAAGCTAAAACTAGATGGAGAAAACCTTGGGTTTGAAATTGAAACCACACTTGAAGGTAAGTGATGATGGAGGGAATTGACGAGCAGGAACAAGCTAAAGAAGTTATGTTAAAATAAAAGATTAAGGGACTATTTATGAAATATGCAAATTTAAATCTTGCTAGTTAAGGTGACCTATTACAACATGTTACTTTAAGTGGTTCATCATGTACCACCCATAACATGGTTTACCCTGGCTTGGACCCTTTGTTTTTGTGGAAGTAGACATTGGTGGGATTTTATGTTCTACAAGTAGCGAAAGAGCTTCAATAAAATTGTTTTAGAGCTATCCAAGTTGTAGGTACATGTTATAACACCAACTAGTAGCTTGTATTTGGTACCAATGTTGTAAATACCATGTGAGGAACTCATGAAGAGTTTGTAATTAAGTTGTTCTTTTTTACTATTTGGGCAAGGCTTTTGAGTGGATCCGACATTAAGTGAGTATCAGAGGTTTATATTAGACCCTATTGGATACATAAGTTAAAGGTTTGTGCAAGTCATTACTCAAAACTAGAACAAGTTATGGATTTCACCCATGTAGTTTTCCTATTGGATATCGAAAATTGGTGTAGATCAAGGCCAATTGTTTTTTGGTTCGTGTTCTAGAGAGTTTGTGTTGTGGCCATTGAAAATGGTGCATATCTCTCTTAAAGTTTACAAGACTAGAATTCACCAGGAGGAATAGTCATGCAATTGAAAATTCAAACAATGGCGACCACAATGAGACTTTGGATGGAGTTTTATGGCTGCACTAGTTCTATGTATCATGGACTAAAACCAAAAAAAAAAAATTAACATAAGGGTATCAGGCGCAATATGTAGAAAGCACAGGGGGTGTGAGTGGAGGGAAGGGGTGTTTGGCGTTATATGGATGAATAAATTAGGAGATTTTTTATAAGGTGACAAAACATAAAAGTATAAGTGTAATAAGTGAAAATCTCAAGGGTTCCATATAAATTACTCTATCTTAAATGATAATTAAAAGTAAGTAATAGATTATAAAATAAAGAGGAAAGGTTGGAGGACGTGCGCATGTTATGATTCTTTTTTCTTTGTATTTATAATGATTGAATGATAAATTACAAATTACTTTACACTGTGAGTTTATAACTTATTTTCTCTTTCTTTATAACATGATTTTTTTTATTAATAACTATATCTCATTTCATTTAATTCCCTCTAAATATCATGCATGATTTTCTCGTTTAGTCTCGAATATTTGAAGGGACTATTTAATAGTAAAAAATGTTTCATAAAGAACTTATTTTATAAAAAATATTAAAAACGAAACACTAAACAAGAAAAGGAAAATTTTTCAGAGGAGTAAAAACTTTAATTAAATCTTTATTTAATTTATAATCCTCATAAAATGAATTCACCCTTTACTTCTTGGGAAATTTTGTTTAAATGATATAACCCGTACCATACAAGATAGATCCAGATAGAATAAAATAAAATAAAAATGAAGTCAAATAAAGAAAGAGCGATTTTATATGTGTTTGGTCCTCACCCTCTTAAGAGTCCAGACAATTGTTTTGACTTTGTCATTGATAAGAAACTTAGATAATACATAATAATTAAGAAAATAATGTATATTCTTCTCCTTAATTAATCGAGTAAAAATAACGCAACAGCTATCTAGTCATCGTTATAACACAAGTATGGCCAAATAAGAAACAAAAAGTGCTGGAAAACAAAACAGAAGTATCAAATAAAATAATAAAACACTAAAGAAGGAATTTCGGTTCATTTATAATCATGTTTTTCTTTTTCTGGAAAGAAAAGCGAATCAATAAAAACTGAAATAACATATAATTCATTTATCACTGTACTACATTAGAATCTCGCTTTTGTTTCCATCACAAGCAGGTAAATTTTAAATTAAATGTTCATAGTAACCAAAAAATATATATAAATGCAAAACAAAATAACTAAATCCAACGTTTGTGATGTCGAGAGTGGTGGGCACCTCCGAACCATCGATCCCAACCAGCATCGACCGAACCTTTAGTGCTGCAAACATTTAATTTAGATGTCATCAATTCATACCCTTTCTTTTTTACTTTTTTGTTAAGAAATAATATATGCTTTCTTTATTAGTACATTAAAAAACACACAAACGCAACATTGGATCCTTAAATGTAATATCATGAACATGAAGAGGATTAATTTCTTACAATGGAAGGAGAGGATCTGGAGTGGATTCAACGCTTGAAATTAAACTGCAAGAGCACAAATGGATGGAGCATCAATTTAGATTATGAACAATAATTAAAATAATTACACTCTAACTCTCTAAGCTGGCTTGAAGAACCATAAGAAAGAAAAATATCATAGTCTTGTATATGCTGGCTTTGCTTACTCCTTGCAAACGGTGGAGGATTCACCAATTGTTTCAACTTTTTCCAATTCTTCCTGCATTGACAACATAGTTTCACTGTCAAATTCTTCTTCTAAGAGAATTAAGATGAAGAAAAAAAAATATTCAAATAAATTGGATCACCAAATTGACACAAATAAGAGGCATGATGAGTTAAGAGTTGACCTGCAAAATACTAATTTGGTTATTGAGGTTGGTTATGGCTGCTTGCAACCTATGTTTCCCAATGAAGCCACCAGGGAAAGAGCCAGTTCCAGCTTGAGCAAGAGGATGAAGACCCTTTTCTCTCCCTTCTTCTCCATAATCCTCTGATTCTCTCCCATTTTCTGCTGCTAATATTTCTGATGAAGATTGTGGTTGTTGTCCTTCCATAGCCATCATCACACCACTTAGTTGACAAAGAGAGCTAAGCTAATTATACCATCAAAGTCACAACAAACCTATAGCGGTATTGGAAGGAAGAAAAAAGAAAGGGTTTGGGTCAAAAAAGGAGGGAGGAACATGACTTGAAAGTGGGGGGTGGACCAAAGGATTAAATAATAAATATCCAAATGATAGGCACAAGAGGGGGAGGGGAGGGGAGGGGACCAAGTGGGGGTGGGGGTGGGTGTGGGCTGTGGAGGGTTTGATTATATATAGGTCATTTGTGGATTCTGAGAATTAGGTATATTTAATTACTAAGAGAAAAAGTAGTGGTGTTAATATTGGATTGGTGGGTCCAAACAAAAACGAAGAAAATAAGTTTCAAGAAATTAATGAGTACAACATATAATGCACAACTATATCATATATACAATCATTTTATAAATCCAGTGGGCATCTTAGATTTATTTTTGGTTAAATTGTGAGATTGGGACAGTGCGGTGTGGACATTGCGGTGACAGCCCATAAGGACAGGGCATGTGAAAAGAGGAAAACACTCAACTCAATCGTGGCTCCTTCCTTCGTTTTGTTTGGTCAACTAAATTATTCATTTGGAATAATGTTGTTCTTTAAACGCATAATCATGAATTCTATTTACATCGTGTATATTAAAAATATTTGTTATATGGAATTAATTCCTTCGATATCTTAAAAGATTAATTTTTGACTTCCAATTAAAAAATATCTTAGTTCACACAAAAATAAAAACAAATTATTCAGCTTGGAATCTCTTAATTGACAAAACTTTCTTCCATTACATGTCTCAAATCGTCCAAGGAAGAAAATGTCTCACTGCTCTTGCTTGGGTTAACAAACTACAATAACTCCAGAATTGGAAATCCCACATTTGCACTAGAAATAGGACTCAAATGTGGATTTTCTTAAAATATTTTTTTGTTCTTTATCTTTTAAATTATATTTAGTTTAATCTTTTATGTTTTAAAGAGTTTAATTTAATCTTTTATATTTTTAAAGTGAATAAAGATGATCCTCATGAAACAATTTTTTTTATCAGCCAAATATCTTTAGATAACCATGATTGTTTTCAATTTTATAACATGATTTTGAATTTTATTATGACTAATTAGCGACGTAAAAATTGTCTCAACAAAAAACACTACAAACATATTGAAAATTATGTAAAAGGTGAATCTAATGAACAACCAAAAAATTAAAAACTCTAACATTTAATTTTTTTTTCTAGTGACATTGAAAAGTTAAGTTTGGAGATATGATTTTTAAATGTGGTTTTTATTTTCTATTTTTTTAATTATACATGTTAATTATTAAAGAATAAATTAAAAAAAGATAAAGATTAGAAAATTTATTTTCTTTGTCCTCCGTTTTTTTGTTAACTGTAACTTTTTTTTAATTATTATTATTATTATTAGAGAAATGCTAACAACATACACTATAATTAATACTTTTCATTATATGTATGAATTTGTTAAAAATCACAAAATTGATTTGATTAAAACTTCTAAATTGATATCTAAGCTGGTTCAAAGTCTAATTTTGTAGAAGCTTTTTACACGACAAATCCATATTTAACCATGATCATATTAAGCTAAAAAGGCCTTACCTTAACTCATTTTTAAAATTTAAAGGTCGTGACTCATTTTTCATCGAGAAATTAATGTGAGAAAGAGATTATAGACAAGGCCCAAATTCAGTGAAAGTCCCATTATTGCCACTTTTAGGGATATGCTAACTACACTAAATGAGGTTCTTATACACCATATTTTTTTATATTGACAAAATTGCCCTCAGGTTTTCAGTTGGCTTTTTCTGTTGTAGCGTACCTCTGTGACTCATTTGTGCGTGTTTGGGCTACGATTTATTGATGCGAGTAGGTTGGTTTTACATATTAAGTAATCTATATGACACATAATTAGTTTTAAAATGTTTTAAATATAATTTTAAAAAGTTTTTAGTTGTTTATAATTAATAAAAAAAGTTGGATAAATTGGATACATGTTTTAATTGTTGTGGATGTATTATTATAGGTAAATTAGATAGTTAGTGTTGTTAAGATTTTTTTAAAGTGTTTTGTTTATGATATTTTTGAATTTTGAATATTTTATTTGTAAATTTTGTTATGTATGTAATGTAAATTTTTATTGTATTTTGTATGAATTTGTAATATCCATGTTGCCAAAAAAATATATATAATTGGTCTTATATTATGACTTTATTGTTGTTTAATATTATTATGCGTATGTTTTGTCAATGAATAAATTTTGTTTTGATTTGTTAAGATGGACAACGACGAGGGTATATACGATAATATCATGTCTGAAGAAATTAATATGGATGAAGACATTGGAGACATGCGTCTAAGAATACCACAATGATGTGTGTGACACTCTTGTTCGCAAACAATATGCACCCTACCAGATGTAGCAAATATGCTCTGGCTGCTAGAAGCCACTGCCTAACGTCACACTTCGCAGCATATAATTCTCAAAGCCATGAGAGTCAAACATATGCCCCGTGGCATTGTTCAGTCTCAGCTTCAGCATCCTCAACTGTCACCTCCAGCAAGTCAACCAATAAGGTAATTGTCTCCCCCACGTCAATTGCATCATACGTCTAGAACGCTCCCATAATTGGGAGATGCAACAAGGATGCAACATCATTCAAAGTCTAACTATTTCATTAGAACTCGTATATTTGTAACAACTTTATTTGTGCCTTTACAAATTTCCTCATATTTTGTCCAGTAAGGTATATATGTTTGTGTGATGAAGTTATCAATTTGTTTGAAGTTTTACACTAACTTGATTAAGAAATGCTATAGATAATGATAAAAACAAGAGGTTTGTGTCAGGCTTTAGGGAGAGTTATAGACCGAGAGTTTGGAACACACCTTGCTGGTAATGAATAGAAAGTGGGTGAACGCCGTAGGCCAACTGTATCTGTCAGAAGACAACGGGCAGCTGAGACTATTGTTGAGGATGCTGCTGGTCAAGAAGCTTGTGGATCATGACATTCCATTAACAGAGGATGTTGGGACCGAGTCAGAATCTTTCCAGGTGGCCCGGAAGATACCTTGGTTCTGACAGACTACGTTAACCATGTGGCGCTTAGAATGTGGGCTAGAGAGGTATTCATATGTTTAACTACATACAAGTTAACATATATTTGTCAATGTAATGTTTGTTATTGATATAAATTTTTGTCAAGAACGTGCTGAGTCAAAATTGGCTTCACATGGACGTAAAGTAGCCAAATTTGGAAAGCCAACACCTGAGATTGAAGGGTTAGTCGCTTCTACTGGGTTAAGTCCATTGATATCATGTTCTGTAGAGACTGGAGGCAGAGGATTGCTATTTCCTTTTTTGGAGAGATGACACCCTGAGATCAACAACTTCCATTTGCCCATGGGAGAAGTGAGCACTGAACAAGAAAATTAAGTGAGGTTCAAAATGAAACATGTGATTTAACCAGATAAAACCACAATGCTCTCATCATTCAGATACACAAACTCATTTGTATTGGGTTCTGTTATTCACGACTCTACAAGTGCTGTCATCATTCAGAGACACTAACCTTTGGAAATATTTCTTAATCTTAATCTTTATAATAAAAAATAACTCACAATAATGCCAGCTGGAACGATGAATGCGAAGACATTTATATCCATAAAGTATGATGGCCAAGTAGGTGGCTAATGCTCACTAACACTAGCAATGATTGGTACATACTTGCTTGCATAAGTACTGTTATACAACACTTACAGATCAAGCAGACTTAAACTTCTTCCACTCCATCCTTTTGTTGGGCTTGAAACTACCAATGCTATTGCACAACACACTGCCCTGCAAAATAAACAAGAAAAGCACAGTGACTAGTTTAATATCTACTTGCAATGTTTTGAATAGCCAAATAAGCCAGTGAAAGAGTCACCCACAAGCCAACAGAAACAACTAGTGCCACAACTACTTTCCTATGTCTCAACTGGATGGGTCATCATCATTGTGGAACATGTCACCCCTATTATATTTTTTTCTAAATTTTCTACCCCTATTAGTAAGAGTTGAAGGTTCAATTGTAGTTTGAGTTTTTTCCTTTTCCACAAAAAAATAAAAGTACGGAATAGCAATGTAAACAACCTTGGATAAAGTTGAGTGAATAGAATGGAGAAATGCTACCGGCATCATTTGTCATCAAAATTGCCTTTCAAGTTCAAATGAAAATTTCACTAAACATCCATAAAACCAACAATGATTTATGATACTATATGTTGAGTGGAGAAGTGCCAACAAGGGCACAACCTAAGTGTTCTGAAGATAAAGATGTTGTGATAGATGAATGAATATACTAAAAAAGATAAGATCGAGAATGATATAAAAGCAAATAGCACCTACTGATGAAAAGATAAGATCGAGAATGATATAAAAGCAATAATAATATAAGGCTAAAACATGCTCTTGGTCACTTATCTTTAAGGAAAGTTCAACTTAATTCAAAAACAAGGGGGAAACTCACTAGAAATGGTGCACGATGCTATGATGTCATTACAGTATTACACCTAATCGTAGGCACCAAGGCAGCCAACAATGTTCCCAATACAACCTGCATTCAGAAAATCATGTGCATTTCAAATTACATCTTTCTATATCAAGCCCAAGTTGTGTACTATGTGCATTTCAACTTTCTAATTAAAAAAGGCAAATGTTTTTATTTAAACTCTAACTTAACTGTATGACTGAAAGAGATACTTACAAGAGGTGCATATGCAATGTACAATTGAGAAGAATAGCGACCAGTTACTATGAACAAGAGTACATGCACTGGAATAAGATTAATGATAAATGAGGATCATAGGAAACATTAGAAGACTAATGGAAGCGGAATAAGGAACACACTTTGCAATGTTTTCTAGCCACCTAGTGGTCCAGCTGAAGAAACCAGTGCTACCAATGAGTACTGAAGAATGAGTATAGCAAGTACACGAGAGATAGCCATGAAGTGCCACACAGGTTTCAAATCTTACCAACACTATCTTTGTATCTTGGATTTAATAACTTTAAGGAGGTACCAATTATGAGAAATGAGAACTATGTTCTAAGAAAGATAATAAAAAATGAATGAACTTGAATAGTTCAACTAGAAGAACTAGGCTATGATGAAGTTGAATTGTTCAACATTATTTAGTCTTTAGACCAAACCTTCGAGGGAAGGGTCAACAATACAGCTATTTTCCAAGTATATATATGTGTGTGATGACTTTTTATCCAGTTATATTATTACACAGTTTTTGAAATTTATGCAAATGCCTCAAACGCTACACAAGACTTATTAGCTTTCATCTACAATGATTGAAATAAATTAATAAATAATAATAATAATAATAATAATAATAACGATAGGCTGAGAGAAGATGAATGGAAAATTACACATAGGTGAGACACAAAGGAAGATAAAAAATTACACATAGTGCAATACAAAGATCTAAACTTCTATTCATCATGTTCACAAAGAAATCCAAGCAAATGAACAATAAAAACCACTAGCACAAACAAATTATTAAGCCTTGTCTGTTCATTATTTTCAAACTTCAAAGAACAAGAAATAAGCGGAATGCAGATCAATTCATCAATGCCGCCTCCGAACTCAAAATTGAGACCTAAAATTAATCAAACGAACTTCAAAACGAGTTAACCACTCAAACACGAAGCAAAACCCTAAGCTCAAACAGAGAAACAAAGTGGCTGGCGTAACCTAATAAGAATAGCGAAAGTGGCGAAACAACGCTAGGGTTTAGGAGAATAAACAATTAGAGGCAAGAAAAAGGACCTTTGGAGATCGAAAAGGGAGGTGCGGCGGAGATGTGGAGGCGAGTGGTGGCGGAGCCACGGTCAGCCATGGTTGATTGGTGAGTCTATCTGATGTGGAGCTCGTAGTTGACATCTCGTTGTAGCTCTGGAGGAGCTCGTCTTCATCGTGCTCGACATCATCGCGGTGTATTTGAGTTACTCGTGGAAGGAGAAGACAAAAATGGAAGCGGAACTTATCTTTCTCGTCCAAGGAGATTTTTTGAGTATGTGATTTTTAAGAAGGCTAGGGTAAACCCTGAGCGATATATATGGAATGAGAAGAAGACTAATTTCAAAGACGGTTGTAACAACACCATCTTTGAATATTTGATATTTAAGATGATTATAGTAAGACCGTCTTTGAATACTTGATTTTTAAGACATTTTTAATAAAATTGTCTTTGAACACGCACCGTTTAAGACGGTTATTATATAACCGTCATTGTACATCTCTTATTATTTACAAAATTGTCACCGCCTAACAGTCTAAGACGATTTTTGGGGAACCTCTTAGAAGGTGCGTCATAAAAGACTATTTTTGTAGTAGTGTCCCAAATAAAAAAGCTAATCACAAGGATATTTTGGGTATTCCACTGTAGCGCTATGGTGTATTAGAAAAACATATAGTGTAGTTAGCTCATCCCCTACTTTTATGAGCTAACTCTATATCATATATACCACGATCGAACATGGTTAACACTGTCTAGATTTAATTCGTGCACAAATTTTAAAGTAAACAAATAGTAAGTGAAAATAATTTCAACATCTCTAGCATAAACGAAACAAATAGTGGACAAGATTGAACGAGAGACAAGAAAGATTGAACATGAGGTAAAGAAGTGAGGAAAATATAAAAAAATTGAAACAAATTTTAAAATTTTGAAAGTACAATCAGATCGGTTATTTACCCCATTCGACGTTGGTTTGGAATATCCTATTCTCTTTACAAAACTTTAGTAAGTGAAAATAATTTTGCAAAATTAGAAAGAGCCTCTATCTCCCCATCTTAATTGATGCAAATTCTTAGTTACTCCTAGACGAAGACAATTGTTTCTTTTCAAATAGTTATGAGCATCACATATTAGTCATTAATAAGTAAACAAAAAGACAAATATGCATGCTTCTTTGGGAAGAAAACAACTCTTCTAAGGAAAGACAATTATCATGTGCTACCTTAAACATTCACTTCGTCTCTTCACGTTGCTATTCATTTCTACGTCCAAAATAGGAAGAAAAAGTAGAAGCAAGTATGTGTTTCTTCCATCAACGCAATTCATTTCCTTCTCTAATTTTGTTCTCTTTAGACCCCATATATTTCTCCAACTTTTTGCGACCAAACTAAGCCATCCTTCGCATAGCATTAAAGTTGTCCTCAAGGGTTTATTCTTGAACTACTCTCACCGCAAACCTAGTTCCTGCAACATTTTCTCCTTTCCCATCTTCATGCTTCAGATCATTCAGCCTACACATCAAAGATGAGACCCTAATTAATGATGATGAACTATGATTTAGACCAATTGATAGGGTGAGTCTCACATGCCCCATTTTTGTCATTTTTTTAAGAAATTGTGACCCATTTGTGTGTTTTGGCCAAAGTTAGTGTCTTTTTGGTTTTTCATGTGTGTGGTTTTAGGTAGGGCATATCAGCTCGCATTGACACCAAGTTGGTCGGGCCAAAGTATCGAGAGAACAAGAATCCAAAAAGATCACCTATGCTTATGTTGTCGTGTGAAAGGTACATATTTTGTAATTATTTGGTTACATTGATGGGTGTTTTAGTTGTTATGCTAGATTGTCTTTTGTTTATTCTTCATTTTATTGATTATTACAATTGCTTTTTTTATTACTATTAATATTATTATAGAAATGCTAGCAACACACTCCAAAACACTTTGTTATTATTATATCAACTTTGTTAAAAGTTACAAAATTGATTTGATTCAAACTTCTAAATTGAAGTCTAAGCTCGTTGAGAGTCCAATTTTGTACACACTTTATACAAGATAAATTCATATTTAACCATGATAATATTAAGCTAAACAGGCCTAACCTTAAGTCATTTTCAAAATTTTCAGCCTGTGTCTTATTTTTCATCAAGAAATTAATGTGAGAAGGGAGTTATACACAAGGCCCAAATTCAGTAAAAGTCCAACTATTGCGACTTTAAGCACTAAGTCTATATCATACAATGTACATGACTAAATTTTCTAGATTTAATTTGGGCATAAAATTTAAATTACAAGACTTAAATTTCATCATGTAGTTTCAAATAAAAGTCGTCGGTTCAAACAATTTCAACTTGTTTAGCAAAAGCTAAACATAGTGGAGAAGATT
The DNA here is from genome assembly GCA_007407185.1 of Glycine tomentella. Taxonomy (NCBI): domain Eukaryota; kingdom Viridiplantae; phylum Streptophyta; class Magnoliopsida; order Fabales; family Fabaceae; genus Glycine; species Glycine tomentella. Next base: position 439,856 of record PYAF01001788.1, read on the forward strand.
GAATGAGAGAGAAAAGAAGAAGATTGAACATAAGGTAAAGAAGAAATGAGGAAAATATATATATATATATATATATATATATATATATATATAAAGTTGAGACAAATTTTACAAACATAAAGTTAGAATTAGGATATCCCTTTCTCTTTATAAAAGTAAGTAAAAATAATTTTGCAAAATTAAAAATGTTGAATCCACATTCTTGGTTTTAATTATGAAAAATTATTTGATAAGCAAATTGATAGGATGATGGGTTTATATGATCATTAATATTTTGTTCAAGTATTTTAGTGATATATTTATTAAGGAACAAATGTGTGCATCTTGAGGTACTCAAAATGATGCTCAGAAAGGTTTGCTAAAAATAGCTCTTAGTGAGTTATGAACTCAGAAGATTTCTTAAAGTCCATCAGATGATGAAGAATGCTTCTCTCTGAGTACTCATTCATGACAAATGTATTGAACAAGCGGCCTTGAAACAAGAAGATTACATAGAGAGCATCAGCCATCAAAATGAAGCTATCACAGAGTCTACATTAGAGTGATGAAGATAATGACTCTGAAGACTAAACTTCATAATGAAGTTCAGAATGAGCACCTCAGAATGGTTTTCAAGTGACAACATGAAGTCTTTCATATGATGCCACAAATACTGACTAGGGTACATTAGAAGACTGAAGTTAATAGTACTTCACCTTCCACATGTTTCCACACCCACTGAGGACACATTGGAAAGTGAACGTTAACTGCATTAGAAGATTCAAACTTGTGGAAAACTGAATCTATCCACAAGAAGCTTTGATGAGAAGCATCAGAATAGAAGATTAAAGATATTACATAGTCTAACCTTGGACAAAATACTAATACACTAGCAACTGAATCTTCACTTAATGTTTATGAAGCAATCTACTTTAGAATGTTTGGAGTTATGAAGAAGTGTTAAGTTGTACTACTTCAAAAAGGTTTATCAGTTTGAACTTCATCAACAAAATCTATCAAGTGAGGATTTTTTCTCAGCAAAACATCAAAATGACTATTTTGATGGTACTTGAGAATACTCATCATAAAGGTTCCTTAGAATGGGAACCTTAGACTGGCTACCTTAGAATGGTTCTACAAGCTGTCAACTCAGGACAATTGTCAAGTCCACCTACTTGCTTCAGAAACCTATCAGTTAAGTGGAGCTCCACCTTAACGGTCTTCTTGTAAGCTTTATGAGGTCTTTTATAGGAGCATCAAAGATTAAGTTGAAGCAATCAAAACAGAACAACTTGAGCAAATCTCTAAGTCAGAAATCTGTACTTTCTGTTTCAACCCTCTCTTTGAGAGTGACCCACTTCAGTATTGTGCTTATAATTTACAATAGGGGCCAACAGTTTTGCTAAGGTTATTAGAATGAATGGGCAACAACTTCGCCTTGAATTTTGGAAGAGATGTGTGGAATCAACTCCTTTAGATAATAACTAATACTGGGGGATGTATATGGAATATAGTGCTACACAAAAGTGCATCAAGATGATCAAGCGAATCATGGGGGCATCAAGATTAGTATTGCAAGTTTATACAGGTGGTTAGAGGCACACACAACCTAATGGGCTGATATAGATCTCCCTAGAGGCTGGACTTATGGAAATTAAATGTGTTTCTTGGACATTATCTTGAGGATACAAAACTTCCTTACACAGGTCTTCCTCATCGGCACATGCCTCAAATTCAAGGCCAAATGGCCATTTACGATTTAGAGTGGATCTTTGTTTGCCTCTAGACCAAGAACAATGGAACGAAATTATACTGGATACGTAGAGACCACGAGTACCGGAACTTCATCTTGAAGATCTTGTACTATTTTTGGCACTATCACATGGTGCCAGGTAGGATGACGTTACATATAAACAAAGATCCAATAGGTGCTGGAATGTTTGCTCCACCTATTGATCATAAGATTCAAGAAGCAACATAATCCAAAAATATTTTTATTATTGTATGACCACCAAAGTTTTCTACTTCGGCAAGAGCTTATTTGGAAAGATATTTTTGGTAAGATATCAAATAACTTGTGTTTATATTTTATGTTATTGCTATCTACTAGGGTTAAGGTCATAATGTGTGTGGTTGATGTTACTTATAGGCATCGAGGAAGCCTCTGGATATGTTGGGCGATGACTTGGTTTTGAAGTGTAATCTTGAAGACCCTGTTGTAGGGTTTTCTAATGATGTTATGTATATTAGGTATTTACTTCTTTCCTTTGGCTAATCTACATTTGATGCACAAGTTTTTCAACAATAGTGTGTTGTAACCAATTGTTCTAAGCAAGCTATTTAATTCTTATGTTTTCAGTTTGCCATCCACAGCTATCACAACAGGTGCTCCCAAGCATATTCATACAGCTGATCATATGGGGATCATTGAAGAGATTTCAACTTATGGGGACATCATACTGCTTTACAACACAAGCACTTGTAAATATATTGGAGAAACCTCAAAGTCTTACAACCTTGAAGCTTACTCCAAGCCAAGTTATTGAACCTTTTCCTTTCTACAATTCCCATCCCAAGCTACTGAGGAGCTTGGCACAGAACTATTATTTCATCTTCTTGCACAGGAACATTTTCAGCAAGATATTACAACAAAGTCTTCATTGGAAAAAAATTTCGCAAATTGGACAAAGGCAATTACTGATATTACATGTGAAATTGTACAAGTAGAAAAAATTTAACATAAAAAAATTACTTTAAGTGATGTTAATTAATTCTTCTTCATCATGATCATTACGATTTGAATGAACATCGTCTACTTCGTCGGATCTGTTGATGTTAAGTATTTGTGTCGAGAATTGAGTGACACCAGTATCAACGGTTGAATCATCGTCATCACGATTAATACCAATGGTTTTCCATGTAGTACCACTGACTACCTTTCGTCACATGGATCTTGAACATAAAACACATGTTTAGTTTGTTCTGCCATGATGAAAGGTTCATCTTAATAAGCTAGCTTGTTAAGATCTACCAAAGTAAATCCCAAGTCCTCTGTTCGCACAGCGTTATTGATATGAACCCACTTGCACTTGAAAACACATATAGTGAAGGTAACATAATTAAGCTCCCAGATGTCATTAATGACTCCAAAGTAAGGCATGCACACCAAACGTGGATTGTGGTCATGCATAGTAGCGAAGTGCTGGGATTCGGCCCTTAGGCTAACCCCACTATTTTGCATTGTGCTCTTCTCATCTTGTTGTTTGGTGTAGAAGGAATACTTGTTGATATTGTACCCTTTTCCAACTTCTAACATTGCTTTTTGGCCCATCTGCTAACTTCCTCATTGTTTCAGATGCAGATTCATCACTAAATATTGTATCTTTAAACCAATTTAGGAAAGTCTTGTTATGCTCTTTCAACAACCTATTCTTCATCATTATTGGATTACTTTCCTTGAGTAACGCCTCATGACTAACCATGTATGGTAGGACTTCATTACTGTTATTGAGGACAAACAAATGAGCTTGTTGCAATTCCTGCAAAGCAGGCGTTATAACATGCAGCCCCCGTGTACCCTTTCCTCCTACTCTGTCGTCATGTCGCGACTCGGGAAGACCAATAGGTTTTGCTTTTTCAAGGTACTCTGAACAAAATTCTACAGCTTCTTCGACAATGTACCTTTCAACTATATGTTGGATATAAGGGGAGCAACAAGAAGAATGAAGCATATGACTTAGAAGAATGTTTTGAGCTTTTCACATGCCTTGAAGATTGTAATTCAAATGAAGTGTAAGAGAAGCCAATCTTTGGATCCTTGCATTGCATGCACATAATCATTAACATGCTTAAATGTTTTCATTAAAATATCAAAGCTACTCACTATTTGAAAAAGGATTTAATTAAGTAATGTTTTTGGAAAAATGTAATTTCACTGTTTTAATCGATTACACAGTGGATTAATCGATTATTTGGTTTGTGTTTGAAACTAGAAAAGCTTTGGTGAACATATTAATCGATTACACAATTCTTGTAATCGATTGCATAGTGTAAAATGGATTTTGTGCATTGTTGTGTTAATCAATTACCATTATTCGTAATCGATTACATAAGCTATTTGAAAAGGCTTGCTTCACTGCTTTAATCGATTACCATAAAATGTAATTGATTACACAAGTTATTTCTGAAATATAACTTTTTTGTGTTAATCGATTACCATTATTCATAATCGATTACATAAGCTATTTGAAAAAGCTTGTTTCACTGCTTTAATCGATTACCATAAAATGTAATCGATTACACAAGCTGTTTCTGAAATAAAACTTTTCTATTTTAATCGATTACCGCTCGGGTTAATCGATTATTTTGTTCGTTGTGTAACTCAGAATGAAGCCTTGAACACTTTAATCGATTAAGTGACAATTTAATAGATTACATAAGTCATTTTAATCGATTATTTGGCACTTGTAATCGATTACAGGTTGTTACAAAAAGCTGTTATAAATAGAAAGGAGGCTTGCCTTGAAACTTAACTTGAACACTTCGAATTTTCTGAATATACACAAGCCCTCTAAGAGTTTGAAAGTGATTTTCTGGGTTAACTAAGCTCTTGTCTCACTCTTTAATCTTCATGGGTATTGAATGATTTCTTGAGCAAGAGATTTCAAAGGAATGATGGAGAGCATGTTCTGAAATTATTTTTTTGCATTCAACTCTAATTGGTAACTCATATGCATTCATATTCATTGGATCATCGGGTTGTCTCTCTCCATTATCTTTAGTTGTAAATTCATTTTTGTATTGTTTGTTATTTGATGCTATTGTAAGAGGGTTCTTTCAAGCTTGTTCTGGAGTAATGTTCTCTAGGGAAGAACAGAGTAGTGTTCTCTGATTCTTACTCACTAGAAGTCTAATCGGGTTTTAGATTTTTATTCTTTATCTAGTGTTGAAAAAGAGAGTTTGTTGTAAAGCTTGTAAGAACAGAAATTTATAATAGTAGAACTCTAATCTATTGTTGATTAGAAGAAACTGGATGTAGGTTCTTTTGAGAAGTGAACTAGTATAAATTCTTGAGTTGCTTTTCTATTCCTTCATCTTTATCAGTTCTCTTATTCATTTTGTTCTTGGCATCATTATCATTACTCAACAAGTTCTGTTTTGAGCTATTGAGTTCTTGGGCTAAGTGATTTGATTGATTAAAAAGTATTCTTGGTTTAAAAGTGATGAAGATCCTTTAACTCTGATTTTATAAACAATTTTTTTTAAATACTATAATCAAACCAATTCACCCCCCCTCTTGGTTATTATGGGTATTCCTATTGTTTTCACTATGGATGCTTCAGGACGGTGTAGGTTTTTTGTATACCCTTTCAAGGTCTTCATGTATCGCTCGATAGGGTACATCCACCGTAAATAAACGGGACCACACAGTTTAATTTCCCTCACCAAATGAGCAAGTAAATGAACCATTATGTCGAAAAATGAAGGAGGAAAATACATCTCCAACTGACACAAGATAATTGTCGCCTCTTCTCCCAAGTCATCTAACTTTACAGGGTCCACGACTTTCGTACAAATGGCATTGAAGAAAAAGCATAGGCTAGTGATAGCATGCCTCACTTTGTTAGGCAAAATGTCTCGAATCACTACGGCTAATAGTTGTTGCATCAATACGTGGCAATCATAAGACTTTTAAGCCAACTAGTTTCAGATATTTCATTTGTACAAGGCTCTTAATATTTGAAGAGTATCCATGTGGCACTTTCACTCAGCGCAGACACTGACAGAAACTTTATCTTCTCCTTTCTTGACAAAGTATAACATGCTGGAGGCAAGTATATTTTCTTACCATCAGACCTAGGATGTAACTGCTCACGTATACCCAGCTCAGCAAGATCTTGACGAGTGTTCAAACCATCCTTTGTCTTGCCTTGAATGTTAAGCAGCGTGCCGATGACACTGTCACACACATTTTTCTCCACATGCATAACATCGATACAATGTCTAACATCTAGATCAGACCAATATGGAAGATCAAACAATATCGACCTCTTCTTCCATAAGCAAGTATTACCTTCCTGCTTCTTTTGAGTCTTTCCAAATACAGTATGGAAGCCCTCAACCCACTCAAGAACCTGCTCACCGGTTAACAAAATCGGTGCAATTTCATGCTCTTGACTTCCATTGAACGCTATTTTCAATCGCCGATAAGGGTGATAAGGTTTCAGAAAACGTCAATGTCAAGTGTAAACGGTTTTTCTCCCATGTTTAAGTTGTAGGTAGCTTATGTCTTGTTCACAGATAGGGCATGCACGATGGCCCTTAACACTGGAAAATCATTAATGGTACAAAATAGCATTGCACACAACTTGAATGTCTCCTTGCGATACCCATCAATCACGACAACCCCCTCGTCCCACAAGTTTGCCAAGTCTTTAATCAAGGGACTAAGATAAACATCAATGTCATATCCTGACTGTCTTGGGCCTAATATCATCATAGACAACATCATGTATTTTCTCTTCATGCACAACCAAGGAGACAGGTTGTAAATGACTAGCAAAACAAGGCACGAACTGTGCTGAGTACTTAAACTGTCGTAGGGATTCATTCCGTCACTAGCAAGTGCAAGCCTCAGATTTCTTGGGTCTTTGCCGAATTCCAAATACAAACAGTCAATCTTCTTCCACTGGGACGAATCTACCGGATGGCGGAGCATCCCATCAGAGTTTCTTCCATCTGCATGCCATGTAAGGTCTTTTGCGTCATCTTCGTTAGCAAACAGACGCTTAAACCTTGGAATGATCGGAAGATACCACAACACCTTCGCAGGAGGTCTTTTCTTTGTGCTCTCATCGCTGCCACAGTCATCATCGTCCTTCACTTTGTACTGTGATACCCCACACGTGGGGCATTTATGCATTTTTCAAATTCATTTCTGTACAATATGCAGTCATTGAGACAAACATGAATTTTCTTATACTCCATACCCATCGGACACAATATCTTCTTCGCCTGATAGTAACTTGTTGGAAATGTGTTTTCATCTGGAAGCATGTCCTGAACTACCTGAAGTAGTGAATTGAAGCTTTGGTCACTTCACCCATATTCGGCCTTCACATTAACCAAATTTAACACTGTTGACAATAATGTCAATGACTCTTTGCACCCCGGATACAACGGCTTTTTCGAATCACTTTCCAACGTATCATACATAGAGGCATGTGCTTGCTAAAAAGACTCATGTCCCAGATCACGAATCATATCCTCTATTCGATCTCCGATGTCAACATAAAGCGGTTCAATTTGCAATACTCTCTATGTGTCTGTCAATTCACCATGCCATATCCATGTGGTATAAGTTTTCTTAATCCCATCACACAGAAGATGCTCGCATATGTCGTCTAGTGTTTAGCGTCTTCCATTCAAACAATTGATACATGGACGGAAATATTTTCCATTCCCATCCAATCGACTTCTTTCAGAGGCAAATTGCAAGAAATTTTCAACGCCTTCCTCATACTCAATCGTGATGCGACTTGCATTCATCCAACTTTGATCCATCTAGTTAATAACTCTGTGATACTCATAAAGTTATTCCATGCATGAAAACCTCACATTTTTCAATCAAGGTGTGATCCTATCCCATTCAGGAAGACATATTTTTATAGTATATTCATATGTATAGGTTGAGTCTCTTATATTAAATTTGACAAAATTTCGGCAGCATTTCGCTTTGATCTCCAAGTACACGACATGAAAGCGGTGACATGAGTTCCACCACAATCAAGTATGCACCCGGAGAACAAAGTGAAATGCATTGTACCGAAATTTCATCAAATTTAAGAAAAGAATCACAACCTATACATGTGAATATACTAAAAAAATACGAGTCTTCCCAAACTATCCAAACTAACAATTCAAGAATCAATACAATGATTAATCCAAACTGTCCGGAAGAATCACTGTAATAATCTCAAACGGGAAACTAAGGTTCACTCATAATGAACATTAATTGTATAGAAAAAGCAACATGCATACTTGACATACAAAATATTTTAAAAATAGTCATAAGACAAATTGTACAACAAAAATATGAAACATATTCACACCTGTGATGATGATCTGTGTGAAATGTCCAACAATGAAGGTCGTGATGACAAGGCAAACAGGAAAAGGGTTCGCTCTCCTACAACCTACAATGAACATATAACATTAGAGTTTACATTAGGGTTCGCTCTCCTTTTACGTACTCCTATACTCTCTAACATTCTCATAATGAATAAGTCACAATCAATGACTATCACTTGCATTCTATATTTAATTGGTTTACATTTAAGTTTAACACGAGGCTTACCTTTGGTGAAGGAGTAGAGGCTGAAGGTGGCTTGGGTTCTACTGATGGTGGTGGTGTAACTGGGGTTGCAGGCTCACTTGGTTGTTCTTCCTGCAAAGAAATCATGGTGATGGAATGCAAGTGATTTACATAAAGAAACGGTTAAAAGTGATTTACATAAAGTAAGGGTTACACAAGCACGCCTACATATAGAAGCTAAAAAAAAATATGAAAGACTTTTGTAAGTACATGAGAGGATGGTCAATGACAATCTCCAACAAATAATCTGGTGATGACGATGCAAAGAGACAAATGACAACTGCATACAAATGATACATGTCGTGTCAGATTACAAAAGTTCTTTCTTACACATATGAACTTTCTCTAGCTTAACAAGTCACAACCAAATTATATTGATATTGTATTTGAAATGTAATCGTCTAATTCCATGGCAAAGAACTATATTAATTAACATGACAAGATTAAGCAAAATTTTCAAGTGGACCAAGGCCTAATCCTTTTATTCGGATTGTCTTTGTGTTGGAGATAATAAGCAAAATTAAGTTGTATTCAGACATCCACCATTGTTAACATTGTTGGACACTTAGCTTAATGATAATATTTGGATTTATCATGTTTAACCGTGAGTTAATAATTATAACTTTCACGTTTTTAAATTAAATTGAAGTGATTTTTCAGTCAATGAGTGTCCAAATATGCCCATAAACGGTTAACATGAAATTTACCTAAATGTGTGTGATAAATGTATAACCAAATACACTTAAGTGGATCCCCATTAGTTAGACTCAGACCCTTAACCACAACTTAGGCAAACATTCGTTAAACATGGGAATGCTAGTTGGGATGGTGATCAATATTTACATAAAATAAGACACCTTTAATTGATGGTTTTACCTAGACTCTCAAGTTTGACAAACTTGGTAGATAGCCATTAGGTAAAAAACATAATGCAATCCAACTGGCAACAAAAATTGTCTATAATCAACCAAATTATTACATATGCAGTTCTAGTAGTCACATACACTAAAACAACCAAAGGAAGTTCCATGTCAAGGGAAAGAAAAGACTGTCAAAAAGGTAATCCTATAATGACAAAAGCTGGTGCATTCCAAAAGATAGGGCATTAATAGGAGCTGAACTAAAAGCACCTTCTGGCCATGGCCATACCAACACCTGGGCAGAGAGATTGGTCACACACCTTCAAGAGTGAGGATACCTAGCATGGCCTTACCCAAAAAAAGTTGCAGAGATGGCTTCTTCATTCACATACTAAGATTGCATGTTTTACACATTTTATTTTGGATTTAATACACATTTTGGTAAACAACTTAATTAAAAACTAATTCCATAAGCTCTTACCAATTATCTTATAAGTTGAAGCTATTAAAGCTAGTCCAGCCAATACTTTCTCTAAAGTATATTAGAAATTTAGACATTACTAATCTATAAGTGCAAAATATTTGGATCATAAACGAAGCTAAGTAAGGTTTAATGTAACACCCCGTAGGCCTTTGAAGTGTTATCATCAATAATATCAGATAAGCGCTTAAATCATGATTAAAAACCTCAACGGAAGCACATAATCGCTTTTCTTGATTCATTATGTATGGAATAAAACATATAATTCACAACATACATACAAGACACATTTTTTCACACCCATGCTGATCCAGTTTCTCATAACATATACCATAAAGACAGATAACTAAAAGACTTAGGCAGATTATCAAATATACAACATTTATACTTAGGAGGAAAGTCTCATATACATATCATAAATAGTTCTGTACAAACATATACATCACAGTTCACACCACATCATGGTGATACAAAAGAATATCTGCCCTCACCGAGGGTATACAGAACTATACATGTTTCAGGTGTACACACACACCATCCCTTATCAAGGGTACAAAATATAATCAAAACAAATCTGATCCTTCAAGCTCTATCTGCTACTTCTCAGTCAAGCAGCCCATGTCTCTGCTGGGGCCTCCTACCCTGAGACTGCTCTCTTCCTCCAGAAGAGTCACCTGAAATCATAATTCCCCACACGGGGTGAGATAACACATCTCAGTAAGCTCAGGGTCCATGGAGGCATCTCCTCCACCCTGACCCACTTCCATAACACATACATCAGTTATCACAAGAAATTGGCCCACTGGCCTGGCCCTCTGGCCCTCATAACAATATAAGCATCTCATACAAACATGGCGAAGCTGCCTCAACGCCTGGCGGAGCTACCTCAACGCCTGTATCAGTGGGAGTCCAGAACTCACACTTGTGCCATCCCATTGGGTGCTAGCCCTTCGCATGGATGCACATATATGGTACCTCCGAGAATAGAATGAGCTACCTCAACTTCTATCCCTATGGTCTGTGGGAATCAATTCCCTGGGAGCTACCTCAACCATGAGCCAACCATACTAGGAGGAAACCACCATCTCATAGGGAGGTCCATATCTATCTATTGGCCAATAGATCTATCACAGTCATATCACATCACAATTCATGCACAGATGCATACATATATCATTATGAGGATGCAACTACCAATGCATGCATCATGAAATGACCATCACTCCCCCGAAGTGTGGTGTGGCACACAAGATAGGAATTCATCCCCAGGGACACTGAACTTACCAGGCAAGGTCTCAATCTGCGGAACTGTCCCTGCTCTGTGGCTCCCGCCACCAATAGTCTCAAAATCAAGCCCTAATCAAGGCATATGCAGTCTCATATCAAAATCAAGCCAAAAGGCATTCAATCACAGATCATAACATATCAGAATTCCCCTAACCTAGGGTTCAATCAACTCAAGCCATCACTAGGCTTCTCTCAGACCTTTCAAGGTCCATCATGGCTGCATACAAAGCATCTGAGTCATCACAGACTCAATGCACAGCATCTACCAGATCATAGTCTCACAGTAGCCTCAAGGTTCAAAATCACTGGAATGGTTTAAATCTTAACCAAAACACCATTCCACTAGCCTCTCAGGCTCAACACAAGCATAATCAAGGCTCTGGCATGGCTCCAAAACCATAAGTGACTTATCACACAAGCCACCCATACAAGCCCCAGAGCCAAGATTCAAAGTTATCCAATTCAAAAACTGAAAGCTAATCCTTCATTACTACAATACTCTGAGCAAGTTTCTCTACAGGACCCTGGGCTAATTCTAGCCTCGGCTCAGTGTGGGTCACAATATCCGGAAAACCCCAAATTCACAGACAAACGGAGAAACTTGAGTTTCTTACCTCAGTGGCGACCAGAAAGACTTCAGGATAGCTTCCTCAAGCTCTGTTGTCCTTTCCAAGCCGTGGGTCCTCACCACTCTCAAGTTCTCTGAGCTTTTCCTTGAGAATCCAATTCTCACTCACAAGAGGTTCTCAAGAGAGCAATTGAAGGATTGAAGCTTTCAAAGGTTTCTCTCAAGTTCCAAGGTCAAAGGGAAGTGTTTAGGCTAGTATATAAGGGCTAAGGAAGCTTGGAACTGCTCTAATGGAGATCCAGGGCGTTAGGAGGAAGAAGAAGGAGTTTCTCCTTCCCAAAAACGTGATCTGCCCTTAAATACTCTGCCTGCCCGAGGTCTGGCGCGATCCGCGCCACCTCCCGCGCTATCCGCGCCACAATGTCGGTGCTCCAGCGCCAACAGCGCCATCCCCCACGCCATCAGCGTGAACTTCCCGAACCTGTGGCGCCATTCGCGTGAAAAACCCGAGGAAATCGTGTTTCCAGGGCACTTCTGGCGCGACCCGCGCGGCCCTTGGCGCTACCAACGCCAATCTCTCGGCCCAGTGACGCTACTCGCACCGTAACCACGCCATTAGCGTGGACTTGCCAAATATGTGGCGCTACCCGCACCGTCCTGGCGCCCCTGGCGCCACAGCCAATGGGTCTGGCACTATCAGTGCCAACCCTGGCGCGATTCACGCCGTGTCTAAAACCAGGTTTTCTTGTTAAAGAATCCTGGTACCATGAATGAGGGTCCTTACATTTAAAAATCCAAGTATTTGGATCATAAACGAAGCTAGAGTATTTGGATCATACAAAGAAGAAATTTTTAGAGAAAGAGAACAATACATTATTTATCTTACATATAAAAGACAAATCAAAACTCAAACTCACCACCAAGCTATCAAATCAAATTATGCAAGACCTTTTTCTTGTTCCACTTGATTAAAAACTTGGGTTACAATATCATGTATGTATATACTAATACTTAAATACTAATAATATGTTTTAATGACAATTTAAACTCTATTAGATAAAAAAAAAAGTCTCTATTACATAAATTACAACTACATGAGAAAAGAACCCAATTAATGTCAAACCACTAGTGTGTATATAGAATTTCTTTTATACCGATGTCCAACCTTGCTAACCTCCGGTCACTTGGGAGACTGAAAAATAATAGAAGATGGTTAGGTTGGTAAAATAATAAAATTATTTATACTCCTTAAATTAATTCATTTGTTATCTAGCTTCCTCTTATTGAATTCCAATTACATGCAATTATTACCCACAATAATTTCTTTCACAAATAAGTTTTTAAAAGACATAATAATTACATTGATTGTTTTATAGATAAACACAGGTTTAACCAACTTTTCTTTTTTTTTTTTGTTCTTATTTAGATTTCATTTGGTGCTTTTTTTCTACTTAGATCTCTATGGGTGCTAAGTGCCAACACTTCATTCTTCTCTTTCTTTCCTTTTGTTTTAAGATAACACAAGAAAATGAAATGAAGGATGGGTTGGGGGAACAAGTCCATACCCGTTTAGTCAAGTGGTATTGTGCTTTGAGGAGGTTGTGAAACAAAGCACATGGCAACCCAAACCGAGTCATGTGCCTCCTCTGGACCACATAGTGATGGACTCAGGGCCCTCTATGCCATTTTTAGCTTCTAGAAACAGGACTTCAAAATATTTATAACTATGGTAGTACAAAAGGAGTTGCTGCTATTTCTTGGTTTTGATCAAGACTTAGAGGGGATAATGAGGCCACACAACATGCTGCTAAGCTCATTAGTCAAGCTTGCTTGAAACATGGCTTCTTCCAAGTCATCAATCATGGGGTTAGGCATTTTATACGTATTAGGCATTTTATCAAGCACTTGGTGGGCAAAAAAATGAAATCACACTAATAACACATTCAACCCAACATCACACACCAAAATGCTAATGCAAACATAGACATAGTTGCAACATTCAACCCAACATCACAGTTCATTTGAAGATCGCGAGGTTAGTTGCTACTAACCTAGGATGGAGACACAACGCCGAATTTGAAGTCGTGTGCTTTGCTTCAACTGCTATCGAGATTGACGAAGCTACTGGAAGATCGCGAGTGAGGTCGAGTGAGACAACAAGCAACAGGATCAACAAGCAACGACGACTGAGAGTGAGAGATGAGGTTTCTGAAACTGAAAATAGGCGCACGCGAAAGTGAAGGCAAAACATTGTCACCATATATTTATAATAACAAGCACATCGATTTTCATTCAAAAACCGATGTTAACGTATCTTGTTAACATTGGTTTTTCTTTAAAAACTTGAAAATCGATGTTAACGGAATAACGTTAATATCGATTTTTCTTTAAAAACTTGAAAACCGATGTTAACAGAATAACGTTAACATCGATTTTTCTTTAAAAACTTAAAAATCGATATTAACAGAATAACGTTAACATCTGTTTTTCTTTAAAAACTTTCAAATCGATGTTAACAATATCTTCTTAATTACAAAATTGCCACTACGTTTTGGTTAACATCAATTCTCTAAAACAACCGATGTTAATATAACGATGTTAAATGTAATATTTCTAGTAGTGACAATTTCATAAGTAAGTTTGGTTTTTAGTTATAAAAACACATAAATAGGTGAACAAATTAAATCTTATTAATTAAAAGTTAAATTCGGTAAAAATATTCCAAACTCAAAAAATCACAAGAAAAGAATTATCCAAACACAATATAGTGTAATTGAATCACATAACAATATATTGTCAGTTTTCTTCTATCTCATCTCTTCTTTTAATCTAAATATACGATAAAACTGTCATTTTTTTTTATAAATAACTTCCAATTCTTAAATCTCTTTTATGTAGTGTTATTTTTCTTTCACTCAATTCGTTACTAGAATAACTCTTATAATTAGTATTGAATTTAAATTTGATTTTAAGTTTTATAATTGAATTTAACATGACTAAATTAATAGGTTATTTTAACATAACTAAAATGGAATAAGACAGTAATTATTTATAATTTCACAGATTTCTTTTTTTAAAATATAAATAATAAAACAATTTGGATATACCCTTAATTTTGACCAAACCTAAACAACTGACTTGATACATGATAAATCATCATGCATGTACTGAAAAAACTCATTTTGGTTTTACATGTAAAATTGTTATTAATTTTAAAATTGAAACTAATTTATGATAAATAAAAAATTGAAACTGTTTTTAATTTTTTTTAATATGTTTGTTCACCCATGCCAAATAACCGTCAGTTATGTATCAAAAAATAAATAATCGCTCATTTAAAAATATTTACTAATACAAAATCTAATTTTGTAAAACAACTACAAATGTATCACAAACATCAGAATTTCGATACAAATAATTCTTAAAAAATGTAAAAATGAAAGGAAAGATATACTCCATATAAAAGTAAAATCAGAAAAGTACGATCAGTTCACCGGGAGGATCGCCCTCCCAATTCGAAGTTTTTTCCTGAAAGTTTCAACCTTGTTGACTATGACAACAGTCGTGACTATAAACAGACTCGCGACTATGGCAGGGCGGTACGCTCTGCTCTCTCGCGACCCCTACTTTAACAAGTAAGCAAGTCAACTACCTTTTAAAGCGCCAGTCACGTAGGGCCACCGGGCCAGGCCAAGTCAGAAAGGCTTTGATGACTCAATCAAGGTTCATCTTAGGGAAAGGAGAGTGAGGGGAAGAGGGGGCAACCCTCGGCCCGATCATCCAATTCACTCCAACCGACAAGCATGGTTCTGTAGTCAAAGCAACTTTGTCACTTTTGTGTACCCATCAGACGGCAGCCCTTTCAGGGTCGGGGCTTCCTTAGGGCAACTAATTTAAAATTATCCAAATGTTAAAAATCATTTTATAAAACTTATTTTGATTATTTTACCTTTTTAAGTGAAAATTAATTTTAATTTTTTAAAAAAATAAATCTAATTTTTTTAATAGCGCACACACACGCACACACATATATATATGTATATATGTTAATTTTTAAAATAAAACTGATTAAAAATATAAATAGAAAATTAAATGCATCAATGTTTATCAAAATAATCTGAATTTTTAAACCAGTTTTAAAAGTTGTAAAATTTATTAAATGCTTACATAACAAACTCAAAATAAAATATAATAAAATATATTTTTTTAAATAACTTCTTTTTTAATGAGTAAAAAAATTTTAGAGAATACTGGTTTTAAATTTTTGAAATCCACAAAATTGATAAATTAGTTAGTTTGTTTTTCTATATTTTGATTATTTTAAAAATTAAAAAAAAAGTGAATCATAATTATATGTAAAATATCATTAAATTAAACAAATGTTGTGTTAATTTATTATAATTAGTTAGTTTTCTTTTCTATATTTTTATTATTTTATAATTCGTTACTTTTATTTTTTTGAAATTTTATAATACTCATTTTATATTGTATTAAACAAAAAATAAGACTCTCTTTGAATTAAATAAAAACTAAATTGAAAAACAATATAATTATTGTTTATAGAAAATAATACTACAAAAAATATAATAAATTAGACATAACAAAAATAATGATGTTATGTTTTTTTAATGCTATTAATAATTGTTCTTTATTTACTTAACATGCAGGTTGTAATTCTGAATCAAGTAGGTTTCACGGAATCAATGTGGATGAAGCATAGCCAAGTAATAGGAATGTTAGTGACATTCCACTGGCTTAGTACAATATTTTTATTTCAATCTTTACATATTTTAAATAAAATAAAAACAAAAAATAAAGTTTTACAAAAGTAACTAACAACATCATATTAGTGGAAAGTTATTAGGAGAGAGCAGTAAAAGTTCAAAAACTGATAAAAGATAAAATTGTCTAAAATTTGTGGATTCCAAAAAGAGGTATTCCTTTATTAATAATACATTTTTTATTAAGTATATATATTATTTATTTTTTGTTTATTAATAGTTATATTTGGTTTATTTAATTTGAACATATAGGTTTTGTATCAAGGATGTTTAAAGGAAACAATGACCATGAAACAGAACCAAATAGTAGGAATGTAAGTGATATTCCACTAGGTCAGTACAATATTTTTATTATAGTCTACTACTAGGATGAGAGAGACACTCCTGCCTCTTTATATATTTTAAATAAGAAAAAACAAAAAAATATTTAGAAGTTTTCTTAAAAAACTAACATCATAGTAGTGAAAAGTTATTAGGAGATAGTAGTAGAAGTTTAAAAACTGATAAATGGTAAAATGGTCTAAAATTTGTGGACACAAAAAAGAGTTATTCCATTTATTAATGTATATATATTATTTATTTTTGGTTTATTTGAACATACATGTTGAGATGGTAAGGGATGGTGATCAAGATCCCGTGCATCTACTTAGTCAAGAGGTACTCAAGAAAGATATTTTTAGATACTTGGTATCAATTTTGCAAAAAGGTGGAGATATTGATGATGAAGTAAATCAGAGCATGGTGGATAAAATGGCAGAGTGCATCTAGGTTTTTGTGTGACCGCAAAATTCCCCTTAAGCTAAAAGCAGAATTCTATAGAATAATTGTAAAAGTTGTAATGTTATATGAAGTTGAATGTTGTGCAGCACATAAGCAACATGAACATAAAATACGGGTAGCATAAATAAGGATGTTAAGGTGGATGTGTGGTTATGCGAAGATGGATAAGATAAGAAATGAAGATATTTGACGAAAGGTAGCAGTAGTACTGGTGAATGAAAAGATGAGAGGGCATAGATTGAGGTGGTTTGGGCACGTAATGAGACAACTCATGTATGCTCATGTAAGAACAAGAGTTTGTTACCAAGAGTTCCTCACAAAGAGAGGTAGAGGTAGACCGAAACTTACCTGGGGATAGGTAATTAAATAAGACTTAATGGAATGTGATATAGATTGGCGAAAGGTGTGACTTAGGACGAAATGGAGAAAAATTATAAGTTTGGTGGAGGGTTAGATCCGTTATTATCTCTATGTTCTAGACAATCGCTTTTTAGTTCTTTTCCTCTTTATTTTTCCCCTTCTTCTTTCACCCTTCTTTTCTTTTATCTTTTTTTATTTTCTTTTGTCTTATTTTCCCTCTTTCCTTCCCTCCCTTTTTTTTCACCTTCTTCGTATCTATCATTGGATCCATCTACCACCGACAACAATTAACTTGGATTAAAGGTGTTGTTGATGTTGATGCTGATGCTGATGTTGATGTTGTTGAACATACATGTTTTGAATCAATGAGGTTTCAGGGAACAATGACCATGAAGCAGGACCAAGTTATAGGCATGCCAATGACACAAGTTGGTACAATACTTTTATCACAAACTTTGATATACTCTGATACATTTATATTCACTTACACATATTAAGCGTATGTATTTTTCAACCAGAAAGCAACTCAAATATTATGGACTTAGACATGTTTACTGATCATACTATGGACGCAGCTAATAATCAAGGTATCATGATTATCTTTTATACTATTCTATGTTATTTTTGTTATTACATTATCATTCCAATTGTTATTACCATCTAAATTGTCATAACACAAACTCTCTACAATATCAACATAGTTGCATGTATACTAATATAGCAAAAAAATCAAGCATTGATGTCCCTGTTTGTTAGCAATTTTAACTTTAATAGCGTTTTAGATCATTTTAGTCATTAGCTAAACATTATTATATTCTTGCTTCTTCTTAAATTTCAAATACTATAAGTAAAAATAAGAAATATTAGACCATATCAATGTAGATAAAGTCAAAATATTTTACAAGTCCTGTGTAAAATAGAAAATATGTTAAATTTGTTCTAATTTAAATAAAGTGTAAGTTTTTTTAATAATGCAAGTTTACAATGTAGATTCTGACAAACTCATAATAGTGCCAAAATTTTCAAAATAATGTAAAAATGGTCAAATTTGGATTGCCTACTCCAAGTACATGTAGATGTTATCATGGATGTATGTTTTATCATGAATTGTGTGATATGTGTTGCTTTAGTGGAAAGGTGTCATTTTCACATGTTAGTGCTCTACAAGAGTTCTTCAAATATTTTTAAACACCTCATCAGAAGGAAGATATTTTAGGTAGCATAATAAAAGTACAATCATGTATTTTCGTTTACTTCGCTTGGTGTTTATGTTGATGAAATCATTATTGGAACTGGACATGGTATACATATTTTTCGGGCTGAAAGGGCAATGTATCAATACATAGGAGGATTTTATCCAAATAGGGTTCTAGGTCACATTTCTTGCAATTGTATATCTATGATATAGAGTACGAGTTACAAAATAGAATGTTGGAGAACCCTCAATTTCACCAAACTATGGTTTATAAGTTCCAACAAATACTTAATCGATACAATCCTTTTGTGTGTGTATTTAGACAACTTGCACTACATCTAGATGTTCAAGAATGTAGCTTACTTATTAAAGAATGTTCTGCTAATCAGCCACAATATCAACTCCCAACTGCACCATAAGTCACAATAGTTATTATTGATGGAAATGCAAAATCAATGACAAGTGGTCAAGATATCAATGTTATAAAACAAGATGGAAATTTAATGAAGATTCAAGAGACCGTGGGATACCATAATCCATTACAATATCCTTTATCGTTGCCTTTTGGGACATATGGTTGGGACCTCTATACAAAAAATGATAACAGACAAAATATCTCATGTCATGAATATTATAGCTATATGCTTTAGGTAAATAACATTGTTTTGAACAATATTGTAACAATAAATTTGTTAAAAATATAATATGAAATTCTAACTGATAAACTTGTTCATTATAGATTTGTCCAAATGATCAATCCACGTTGTTACAAGCAAGTTGACTTTTACAACAATATGTTGTAGACAACTATGTCAAGATTGAAGTAAGGAGGTTAAGGTGGATTTGAAATCACTAGAATAATATTTGTGCTGAAGTTTAGCAAAGACTACAAGATGCTTTGCATGTAGGAGAAAATATTGCAGGTTACTATTATATTAAAATCATTATATAACATACTTTCATTGTGATTATGCAAAAAATCAATTATATCAATTAACATCTACACATTCAATTTGCTATTGTAGAAAATGTTGGACAAAGAACGATATTACTATCATCATTTATTGGTAGTCGTCGAGACTTGACACAACGTTATGAAGATGGTATGACTATTGTTCTTCATGATGGTAAACCTGATATTTTTCTTACAATGACATGTAATCCTTCTTGGAGTGAAATATCCTCCAAACTTGCCTCTCATCAAACACAAGATCGTCCTAACTCACTAACAAGAATCTTTCGAGCAAAATTTGAGCAACTAAAGGATGATGCCATTAATAAGGTGTCCTTGGGAAGGTTAAAAGTTACATGTATGTGAAAAAATTTCAGAAATGAGGACTACCTCATGTACACATGATATTGATCTTAGACAGTAGTGAAAAATTATGATCCACAAGAGTATGATAGCGTGGTAAGGACATAAACACCACAACTTGAAGAGGAATCACATTTGCATGAGGTTGTACTAAAGCATATGATACATGGACCTTGCGAAACACTTAATCCAAAAAATTTTGTGTATGAAGAATGATAAGTGCAAAAAAAGGTATCCTAAACAATTCTCCGAAGAGACACGCCAAGGTAATGACTCATATCCAAAGTATAGAAGACGATTTGGGGAACCAATAACTATAAATAGAAATATGATTGTTGATAACATATAGGTGGTTCCTTATAACCCTTGGTTGTTGTTGAAGTGTGATTCTCATATAAACGTTGAAGTATGTAGTAGCATCAAGAGTATTAAATATTTGTATAAATATGTCTACAAAGGCTATGATCGAGTAGCAATAGAGCTTCGCAGAGGATCACGTGTAGATGAGGTTCAACAATATATTGATGCAAGATAGATTTGTGCACCAGAAGCTTTGTGGAAGATATTTAGATTTACCCTTTACAGAATATATTCTTGTGTTGAGAGATTACAAATCCATTTACCACATGTCATTAAATAAGATTTTGTAGACATGAAAAAATCACTGATGTACTGAACGATGACTATAACTCCAAAACCATGTTGATACAATTCTTTGCTCTAAACTGTAGAGATCCATAAGCTAGGAATTATTTTTATAGAGAGATTACAGAGCATTATTGTTCGCAAAGAGGGGATAAGGAATGGCACCAAAGAATATCAAACAAGAAAGTTGTTGGTAGGATCTATACAGTATCTCCTTCATAAGGGGGGAATTCTACTTGCGTATTTTGTTATCGCATATAAGAGGTCCAACTAGTTGGGAATACCTACTTTCACCTGGTGACAGATGTTTTCCCATATTCCAAAAAGCCATTATGGATGTTATCCACCGTAAAAAAAAAAAAAAAAAGTCAAGTTTTCTTTGTGGATGATCCAGGAGGAACATGTAAAACATTCCTCTATCGCACTTTAATTGAAAATTTGAGAAGTGAAGGTCAAATTGTCTTAGCAACTTCCTTATCTGGGAAAGTTGCGACACTATTACCCAGTGGTCAGATTGCACATTCTCGATTTAAGATACCTATCAATGTAGAGGTAAATTCATTTTGCTCAATAAGTAAACAATTTGATCTTGCAAAGCGAATTAGAGAAACAACAACAATCATTTGGGATGAAGCACCAATGATAAATAGATATGCTTTGGAAGCATTAGATCGTTCATTAAAAGGATATTCTAGATTGTGATGCTCCATTTAGGGGGAAAGTGATGGTATTAGGAGGGGATTTTCGTCAAGTACTTCCTGTTGCTCAAAAAGGTACTAAGGAACAAATGATTTTTGCATGTATTGTTAAGTCTCCTTTGTGAGCCATCACAAAGGTCTTACATTTGAGACAAAACATGCGATCATTGCAAGATCATAATTTTGCAGAATATCTCATGCGCATTGGAGATGGTATTGAACCTACCAAGCACGGTGATATGGTCAAAACTCCCCACCAACTTGCAATAACATGAGAAAGAGAAAGTTCAATACAAAAGCTTATACAAGAAACATTTCCTCAATTAGAATCTCATACATCAGATTCATCTTATATGGTACAAAGAGCCATATTGACGCTAAAAAATGAGGATGTTAAAAAAAATTAATGAAATAATTATCATTCATTTCCTAGGAGAAGAGTGGAATTTGTTATCATTTGATGAGGTCGAAGAGGGCACACACAACTTATATCAACATGAGTGCTTGCACTCCATTGCTCCAGATGGTATGCCTCCGCATATTTTAAAGGTTTAAAAAAGGTGCACCATTGATGTTGTTGCAAAATATAGACCCTCAATCCGGCCTGTGTAATGGGACAAGATTATTATGTCGTGAATTTTTTATGAACATGTTGGATGTTGAAATCCTAACAGGCCACCATGGTTGAAGAAGAGTTTTCTTGCCTAGAATTAAACATAAGACAACAAAGAGTGTGATACTTCTCTTTGCTCTTCTTAGGAAGCAGTTTCCTATCAAATTAAGCTTTGCAATTACCATTAACAAGTCACAAGGACAGACGATACCCAATGTTGAAATTTATCTTCCACGACATGTTTTTAGTCATGGTAAATTGTATGTTGCTTTCTCAAGAAGTGTTTCTCAAGTTTTGACAAAAATCCTTATTAAAGAAGGACAACATGAAGTGAGGGGGGTGGAAACTTCACAAAAAATGTCGTTTTAAAATAAATTTTATTATCTCAAACTTAGTTATTGTCTCTTTCCATAATAGTATTGATTGATATACTTATTTACTTATTTTATTATTGGGATATAAATTAGGAAGCATTTTAATAGAAAAAAAAAACAAAATTGCATTGATTATATATATTTTTGTTGGTTTTAGAGGCAAATTAAGGTTCAAGGATATCTTTCAATTATATGAAGCGTTGAAAACAAAGCATTTGGGCATGTACTTTGACAAACAAGTAAGTGGTAAATATATGCTTATTTCTTTGGTTTTTTTGAACAAATATTCAATAGAATTAGTTATATTTTTTAGGAGGGAAAATTTGAAAAGCCATGGAATATTTGGAAGGACGAGTATTCACTCGGAACAATTTTCCCAATTGACAACAAGGTTAGATCAAATTTGTTACTACCAATCTTTATATTATGTCATTTTCAATCAATCAATTGCATTTTTAATTTTCTTTAACACAGGTTCATCGTCTAAAAAAATTTTCTATTGGGTGGGGTTCTATGGTGACAACAGATAAAACTCAACTTTGAAAAATGATTAAAAGAGAATTACTGTCTCAAATGATAGAAAGGTAATATAGTGAGGTTATTTGAAAATATTTATGTACTCTAATTTAATACATGCATACATTTAATTTAAAATTTAGTTCTAATCAATTCTAACTCAGGGTTTGTTCTCTATATTAGGAGACTTGAAAATGCAATATCATGTGATACATGTCATATTAACAACTTTCATACAAAACAAAATGTCTCGATCCTTGATGTTGTAATTAGTTCTTTAATTAATTACTTTTGAATTATATGAAAAACCACCACTTGACATATACATGACATTGTGTGACCTATTTTGTATTTTTTTCAAAAGGCAAGAAACTATGGATGATGGGTTCTACAACGAATTAAGAAGAATCCTTCAAAGGTTAATAATTATTCAAATTAATATTATTGGTTTATTAATAAGTTTTCTTACATGTTAACTAAAAATAATGATAAAATTGACATTTGTTTTCATAAATTGCAAGAAGCTAAAGATCATCTTGAAATGCATGCATTGTTTGGTTTGTCAATAAAGGAAGATCTATGATTACCAATTATTGTAATATTGTACATAAATAGTATTTTTCCTTTGACTTTTATGGATGCAATATTTTGTAACTTTTTTCCTTTTTATATAATTCAATTTATTTACATTATTACAACACACATCAATGCACAATGCAATAAATTGAAAAAAAATAACTCGAAAAAACATGATAGCGAAATAGAAATGCGAATACATAGGCCCCGCAACACTTGTGTTTCTGCTAGTTTTTATTTTTTATAACTAGTATATATATTCGTGTTATGCACATGATTTTGTTTTTTTATGTTGGACATGAATAATAATAATTAGTTAACTTAGATTTATATTTAATTTATATTTTTAAAATAAACTTTGTAACTAAATATTGCTTATGCAAATTAAATATTTTTATAAAAAATACATTCTTATAAATATTTAATGATTTAAATTGACTATATTTTATTGATTAAAATAATTTTTTAGCTACAAATTATAATTCCTTAATTATTTTTATAATATATATTACAAATTTTATTTCTTTAAAAATATTAATCTGGAAATAATAATTTCAACTAACTTTATAAAACATATTATTTTGCATCGTATAAGAAGTAAAAATATAGTAAAATTTTTATGTAGGTCCCTTTGAATTTATAGTAGAAAATATATTTATCAAATATTTAACACATGACTATCACTCTTTATCTCATTCCCTTCAATTGGATTCTAAGATAGATCAAATTCGCCTTTTCAATTAGTTTCATTATAATTAATCTTTTTCTAAGGTATGCATGATAAATTGACATTTGCTTTGTTCTTTTACAAGAGTTTTTGTCTTGCTCTTAATTCAATTCATGTACTTTTATTGGCACAATTCATATAATTTTGTTAAGTTTGTTTCAACCAGGACAAAGATTGAAAATGTGAAAATTCTATAAAAAGAGGCTTAAAAAGGGTAAAAAGATGAGGAGAATAATCATTCTCATTGGGGGAATATGACCATTCTTGTGTCTGCGAGAGTTACGTTTTTTATTCTATAAAAAGGGAATTGAGTGAAGGTTTTGAGACATCATTTGTTGTGTTACGAAATAGAACACTGAGAGTGAGATAGGCATAGTTTGAGAGCTTCATTGGCTTAGGAAGATGTGAGGAATATTACAAGGGCTCTGAACATGTAATTTCTCTACTCTTTCTCATGTATATGAGGTTTTGTGTTTTCTTGTCTATGCCTATGGCTAGCTAAACACTTTTTTCTAGGACTATGATGTGCAAATGAATCCCAATTTGATTAATTGAAATTTGTCTATGTTGAATCAATTTTTTATTCTACTGCGCTTTATTTCATTTAGAATTTGATCGCTCTATAGTTTAATCATTTGTGGCCTACTTTGTGTGAACATTAGAAGTGTAGAATAATTGGGTCTTGTGAAACATGAAGGATCAAACACATTTTAGGAATTTTCGAATTATTAATTTGTGAATTAATCTCTGCAAACTTATACTTTCTCGTAATTTAAATCCAAAATGACCAAGTAGGATTTGAATTAAGAGAAAGAGGATTAGCAATGTTTGACAAAGATATGTTAACTATTTTTGAGGAATTTTGACTAATTAATTTTAGATGAATGTTCAGTTGAGAAAATTGGGGAATTCAAAAGCATGATTGAAATCATAGTCCTAGGTTCCTTTATCCAATAAGTTATCCCATATTTTTGCTGCTTGTTCTTGAGTTTTATTTTCACAAGTGATTATCACGATTCATTCAACTTTTGATAAAAATCAAAATTATTTAGTTTATTACGAACTAAATTATTACAAGAACACAACTAGTTCTTATAGTATGATATTTGAACTTAGGTTCACTGTTACTGCATTTAGGGTACACTTGCCCTTAGCGATCAGATTTTACGCATCAATGCACATAATTTGTATTGTTAGGTTTAAGACTGAGAAATACACAAACATATAGGGAAAACAGATGATAGAAGGAGAAGAGATATCACACAAATTGTTGAGTTTATTGTGAATAACAGAATTTACAATGAAGAGGTTCAAAGTGCTCTCTAACTTATTGAACCCAAAATACAAAGCTCCTTATAAAGAAGACAAGCGTTTATTGTCTAACCGAAAACGGTTACAATAGAAAAAACAAGAAAACAATTACATTTACAAGACAACCTATGTTAATGAACCACTAGACTCGGCGCTCCATTCTATGTGACTGGATGATCCACCATATTACAAAAGATTAGACAACTAATACAAAAGACAAGAGTATCGAACCAGATGACCAATGTTGTTGTCCACTCTATCATTATCATCTATCGTCCAACAATCAACAATGACCACCTTGGTTTAATAACATTTTTGAATTACAAGTAACTAAATTCATTTCCAGCAATCTACATTAAGTAGATTCAGACAATGTATGAACTTGCTTCTTAGAACAAGCTTTGTGAATATATCAGTCGGATTCTCCCTCGTATCAACATATCAGCTTCGTGAACACCATTACATACATGAGACTACTTACAACACTCGCATAAGGAACACAATACATGTATTCCCTTTTTTTATTCTGGCTGAGCAAGATTGAGTTCAGTGAGAGGAATGGACGTTGTTAAAGGAGTACAAATTGGTTTTGTGGATGCCATCCCAAAATGATTCAGCACTTTCTAATTGTATTCCTTCTGACATAAGAAAAGCTTCTTCTGGACTTGATCTCCATGCCAAAAATCTTTTTTGTAGGTCTCATATCGTTCATCTCAAATTCACTACTGAGTAGTGACTTCAAATTCTAAATTTCAAACTTGTCTTGATATGATATAAGCATGTCGTCTACATATAGTAGCAGATATATGTGTGAACATCCTCCACCTTACTATGATAGACACATGAATCATAGGGACTTCTATTGTACCCATAAGAAACAATGAACTCATTGAATCTTTTGTACCACTACCTTGGAGATTGCTTTAGCCCATAGAGTGACTTTTTCAACCTACAAACATAATTTTCTTTCCTTGCACCTCAAAACCTTCAGGTTGTTGCATCAAAATGCATTCCTCCAGTCTTCCATGGAGAAAGTTTGTTTTGACATCGAGTTTCTCTAACTCCATGTCTAGAGTTGCTACAAGAGCCAATAAAAATATGTATTGAAGTGTGTTGAACTACTAGAGAGAATATGTTGTTCTAGTCCACTCCCTCTTTATGGTTGTAGCCTTTAGGTATCATGCATGCTTTATACTTGATAACTTTATCATTGGACGACCCAGATTTATTCTTAAAGGTCCACTTGCACCCAATTATTCGTCTGCCTTTAGGAAATTCAACTGAATCCTAAGTCTGGTTTTTCTAAAGGGATTCCATCTCTTCGTTCATAACCATCATCCACTCTTCAGCTATAGAACAGAAAATTGCTTCCTGATTAGTGATTGGTTCGAATGAATCGATTTCTTTTGCTACTTGTAGCGCATAAGACACTATATAATCAAAGATATATCTTTTAGGCTTTGATTTGTCTTTGAGACTTTCTAGGTGTTGCGGTTTTCAGCTTCTTCAAATGGTTCTAACTCGCCCAGGCATACTCTCAACTGGTGCTGAATTTTGATGTTGAGTTTGCATTTAAAGTTCCTGATTAATCTCATTAGGTGCTTCAAACTGCTTCTAATCACTAAAGTTTCTGATTATGGGGCTCTTGAACTCCACCTACTTAGTGACATCCTTACTCTTGCCCGAATCTTTTCAGATTTAGAATGTAGCATAGAGAGTTTATAAAAAAATTACATATCTACTCAAAATGGCCTTTCTTTCTGACGGAGACCATTTTCTGAATCCTTTGACTCCATCTTCATAGCCCATAAAGACATCCTTCTGGGCTCAAGGATCTAGCTTACCTTCACTTACATGATAGTATGTTAGACATCCAAACACCTTCAACATTTAGTATTCAACAGGTTTGTTAGACCATACCTCACTACGGGTTCTGAAATCTATGACAGCGGATGGTGAACGATTCACAAGATAGTATGTTGTGTTGATTGTCTCATCCCAGAAACTCTTATTTAACCCTAAATTGGATAGAATGCATCTGACCCTTTCCAACAAGGTCCTATTTATTCTTTCAGCTATTCCATTCTGATGCAAAGTATAGTGTACAATACACCATTTTGCAATGCCTTTATCTTTATAGAATTCATTGAAATATGTTGAATAGAATTCCAAGCCATTGTCAGTCCTAAGACGCTTCATTGTCTTTCCTATTTGATTCTTCATAAGAATCTTTCAATGCTTGAAACTTTTGAAAGCTTCAAATCTTTGCTTCATCATGAATACCCATGTCATCTTGGAGTAATCATTGATGATTGAGAGGAAGTACCTTGCACCTTCCCAGTGATGGAACTCTTAAAGGCCCCTAGCAGTCATAATGGAAGCAGTCCAATATGGCCTTTGTAGTCTGCTCAAGCTTTGGGAATTTCGTCTATTGTTGCTTCCCCTAGACACAATGCTGACAAAATTGAAAAAGTTCCACCTTATCATTTCCAAGCAAGCCTCGCTTGCTCAAGTTTTTCACTCATGTGGCCCAGACACAAATACCACAAAGAATTATCGTTGGATGAGCCATTTGGTGCATGGCTCCCAGCTTGTGAAACCGTTAAAACATAGCTTGTCATAGTGGACCCTTGAAGGATGTACATATTTCCTTGTTTGGTCCCCTGCATTACTACAAACTTTCCTTTCCCTCTGATTTGCATAACTCCACCTTCAACCGAATAAGAAAAACCTTTTGAATCCATGGTACCCATGGAGATTAGATTTTTCGTAAGCTTTGGAACATGACGAACCTTGGTTAAGGTTCTAACAATCCCATCATGCGTTTTGATTTGTATAGAACCTACACCGACTGACTTGTAAGGAGTATTGCTCCCCATCAGAACATTACCACCAGACTTCTTCTCATATGTTATGAACCAGCTTCTATGTGGACACATATGATAAGAACAACCTGATTTTAGTATCCATTGTTTAGAATATTGTTGTGGTTGTTCACCAACAACCAGAACCAAATCGTTTTCTGATGAGGAATCATTTTGGACCACGACAAAAACATTATCTTTCTTTGCTTTCTTTTGACAATCTTTCTTCTTCTAATGACCAGGTTTTTTGTAGTAATTATAGGTGTCCTTTGGATCAACCTTTCTCTTCTTACTACCTTTGCATTTCTTCTTCTGCTGCTATATAGCAGAACTAGTTACCTATAATCCGGACGTAGAGGCTTCAACACCATTTCTAGATGTCTTTAGTCAAAGCTCTCTAGAATAGAGATTGGACATGACTTATTCAAGTGTAATGGAGTCCTTGCTGACATTAAGAGAACTCACACAAATCTTATAGGAAGGAAGAAGAGAGGTTAACAAAATCATTACCAAATCTTCATTTTTTATGTTGACATCAATGTTACATAGTTCCATCAGAAAAAAGTTTAACTCATTAAGATGTTCTTTCAGTGGTGTACCTCCTCTCATTCGGAGGGTAAACAAACATCATTTTATAAATAACTTATTGCATATTGATTTCATCATGAAGAAATTCTCTAGCTTGAGCCATAACGTAGAAGCAATTTTCTCTTAAGAAACTTCATAAAGAACTTCATCACACGACAAGAGAATCAGTGAGTGAGCCTTTTCATCTTGCAACTCAAGGACTGACTTATCCACCTTCAAAGTTTGATCGAAGAGATGTGTTCAGATTCCATGTTCTTTCAACAAGGCATGCATCTTGATGCGTCAAAGGTTGAAGTTATTCTTCCCTATGAATTTATCATTGTGTTGACCATTTTCTTGATCAAAACTTGAAGACACAGTACGAACAGAATGATTGATCCCTGATGACATAGACCACCACGAAATAGATGTGGAAATGATCTGAACCAAAGTTCTAGATGCCAATTAGTTGGGTTTAAGATTGAGAAATACGCAAACAGATAGGGAAAACAAATGATAGAAAGAGAAGAGATATCACACAAATTGTTAAGTTTGTTACGAATAATAGAATTTACAATGAATGGGTTCAAAGCGCTTTCTAGCTAACTATACCCAGAATGCAAAGATCCTTATAAAGGAGATAATGTCTAATTGTTTAACAAAAAATGGTTACAACAAAAAAATAGAAAATAGTTACAGTTACAACATGTTAATGAACCACCAGAATGGACCCTCCCTTTTATGTGACTAGTCATTTTACCATATTATAGAAGATTGGACAACCAATACAGAAGGTAAGAGCACTGAGCCAGACGACCAATGTTATTGTCCCCCTATCTCTATCGTCCAACAATCAACATATTTCTCAGTATCTTTTCACTTATCTTAACCTTCAAAAATTCTATCAAACATTTCAAGATTTTCACTCAACATTATCATCTTCTACAAATATGTGAATGATTAAAAAAAAAACATGTTCTAGAGATATTGAGTATAGTAGACCCAAAAATACAAATGCATACATTAAAATTAAAAACTTTTCATGTTTTCTTTTTGTTTTACGACATTGTCTTACATCAATTAATGTGTCTTGATATGACTAATCCTTGAATTGAGAATTAGTCTCATTAAGTTAAAAAATAAATAAAGTTTGTGAGGATACCTTGAATTCCACGAGAAAGCCAAATGCTTTATATATGATGCTTACCAAAAAAATAACTTTTGAACTAAAATAATTTGTGAATGTTTAAAAATAATCTTATAACAAATGATAAATTATTTATCACACATTTAAAATATTCCTTCTATGTACAAATTAGAATATCTATATTGAATAAGAGTATTTTTAATGGTTGATTTTCAACCTGAGTGTTTTTGGTTTTTTTTTTTTCCTTTCAATTTCTTATCTCTCTACTTTCCAGTTTTATTTTTATTTAGGAATTGAGTTTTAATATTTTTCAAAAGAAATTATCAATAATTAAAAATAACCTTGTATCATAATATAAATTATTTGTTTTAATTTAATTTCTATTTTATATGTTAGTATAATTTATATATTTAAAAGTATTTATTATTATAATTTTTAATTTTATAAGATAAATATTTATTAGTATAGAATTGAATAAAAAAATATAACACAAAAGTAGTTTATTTGAGCACATTAGCATTTGCTTAGTAGGAATTCAAGGTATCC
>PYAF01001788.1:470519-489231 GCA_007407185.1 Glycine tomentella
TCATAATATAAATTATTTGTTTTAATTTAATTTCTATTTTATATGTTAGTATAATTTATATATTTAAAAGTATTTATTATTATAATTTTTAATTTTATAAGATAAATATTTATTAGTATAGAATTGAATAAAAAAATATAACACAAAAGTAGTTTATTTGAGCACATTAGCATTTGCTTAGTAGGAAATAGATTTTCAGATTCACTGTATATTACTTCCTCTATTTCAAAATAAGTGTAGTATTAGAGAAAAAAAAATTATCTAAGATAAGTGTCATATTTAGTTTTTTAATGTAACATTAGTTGTTATTTTTTTACCAATATCTCTAATAAATGCCACTTTAATTTTTTGAATCTAAATTTTTATCAAGCAAAAGTACATAAGACGACGTATAATATGAGAATGATTATCTTATGTGATAATAAGAATGATTAATCTCAAGATTAAAATAAAATTTTAAGATTAAAACATCATTTAATCATAAAATCTCTATAAAATTTACCAAACATAAAATCAAATATCTTAAAGATTTAATTTATGACGTCCTAAAATATCTCAAAATTATCATCAACATGATCATTACCACCGTCATGACCATTTCTGCCACAACTTTCATGGCCCGCACCCACCACCATGATCGTCAATTGTCGCCACCACCAACATCACTATTGTCGTTGTTTTGCCACCACCACCACCACCACTGTGATTGCTGTCATGAGCACTATCATTGTCAGCAACATGGTCGCTATTGTTGCTACCACCACCATCGGAGGTGGCGACGACAGCAATGGTCACATTGGTAGCAACAATAATGGTCATGATGATGATCATAATGGTGGTGGTAGTGACAAATTAAATCTTTAAGTTATTTGATTTTTTATTTTATAAATCTCATAGAAAATTTATAGTTAAATGAATTTTTAATTTAAATTTAAATGTTTTAATCTTAATCTTTTATTTTAAATTAATAATTGATATTAATCATTCTCATTCTCATATATGATAATCATTCTCATATATATATATACACACCCAAGTGAGACCCACACTGTATATGTACCACCCTGTGTATACCTATCCAAAAGTTGGTTACTAAGAATTTAATGGAACACAATATTGTTTACTTTCATTTATTTAATTAGGTTAATTTTATAAAATTATTATTCTCATTATTTTGTGTAATAATCTAAAATGATACTTATTTTGGAACTTAGGAAGTAACATCTATTCTTGACGTCTGCATCCAACAATACTCGGTGGTTTTTTCAAAAAGTCATATTTTAAAAATTCAAATTTCCCATTAAATTGATAACAAATTAACAATATCATATTTTAATGAGGGTCAAAGATGTCAATGTACAATTAACACAGATTTAACATTTATTTTTTCGCCGCTACAGCCTACAATAACCATTCTTCAAGTAATCCACCGAGAGCCATTTATGCACAAAGTCCACGTTAGAATTCACCTTATTTTATGTTTGTAACCATATGGAGATATTTTTGTATATGTACCCAACCAATAGTGAATAGATAATTGACAAGTGAGAAAATATAAAGAAAAAATATTATATTATATTATTTATTTATTTAATTGGATTCCTTCTAATGAGAAAATGATACAATTAGTTTTCTTTAATATATATTTCATTTCACAAAAATATGTTAAATATTTATAGAATAAAAGAATAATATCTTGTTATCTTTTGTTATGTAAATGAAATAAAATATTTAACCAACTGATTGAATAAGAAATTTTATAAAAATATTTTATTTTTTAATATATATGGTATTATTTATTAAAGTTTATAAGAGAGTCGTCTTTACAAGAAATATATAAATTAAAAATATATTATTAATTAAAATGATTAATATACTAAAAATGATATCTTTTGAGTAAATATATTATAATTTTTCTAGTTGAATGTATGGATAAACTGATGTGAACTTTTTTTTTTAGCTTAACTAAATATCTTAGATTCAAGTTTTGGGTATGCAATTAGGTTAAATATTTGGAGAGAGAATTTTGTCATTAATAATGATCTTATCAGACTCGAATAAGATTATTTTAAGTGGAGGATACATATGATCTAGACAAAAATATTAAAAATAATATGTCCTAAGTAAATATTCTCTTGTTAAACTTGTAAATCAACTTGTGTAAAATTATTTTAACTTAATTATATTTCTTGAGTAAGAGTCCTCGACGTGTAGTTGCATTAATTACTCGATGAGAGAGTTTTTTTCGCCCATAGACCATAGTTATAGTGGTACTACTCGATCCAAAAAGAATTGTGAAGCATACTATCCGGACAAAAAAAAATACTAAAAAGGTATAAATGATGTCTTCTTAGTAAATATTCTTTCTTTTGTTGAACAACCAACCAAACATAATAATATAAAATATATTAAAAAATAAATATAAGATATATTTATAAAAATTCCTATAATTTTATAAGAAATAATAATCTTGTATAACATATTTAAAATACATATAAATTATATTTATAAAATTTCTCATTTAGTTAGTTAGTTGTGTATTTTATTTATTTACGAGAAATTTTAATATCCACCCTAGCTTATGTGCATTATCATTCAACACACAAAAAAATATTGGACTAAAAAATTCATTTGTTCTTTTTGTTTTCTAACATTTAATTTAAAAATATTATCTTATCATTTAATTCAAAAATAAAATAAAACCTTTTTTCTCTTTCCTATCTTTTTTTCAGGTTTCTCTCTTATAAATATGAGATTTTTTTAAAGTTAAATGATAAATTATGATAATATTTTTAAATTAAAATTTGGAAAACAAAAGAATTCATGATTTTTTAGTCCAAATTTTATCTTGAATGTTTATGCACACCAATTAGGGTGCATATTAACATTCTCCTTTATTTATTTACATACACGAAAGATAATTTGAAAATTTGTTTTTTATTATTTTATTAAAATATTTAACATATCTTTATAAGATGAAATCTTTGCTAAAGGAAACTAACTATAATATTTCCAAATTAGGAGGAATCAAATTAAATCTAACAAATGAATAATACCTTTTTATATTTTATCACTTTGGTGTGTGTGCATATACAAGAATGTATATGTAAGGATTAAGCTAGAACTAAGGGCTTGTTTAATTGGTGGGTTAAGATAAAATATGATAACATTGTATGTCGCTTATCTTATTATTGACATTAAATTTTGGTGGTATTAATACCTATCATGTTACTCAAGGGAGCATTTAGTTCACGAACTATTTATTTTTCTTGGGATTATAGGGTTGGAAAAATTTATTCCGACATTTATTATGAGACGATAAAATATTATTGTAAAATATATCACATATTTTTTAAAATATTCAGGAACAATATTCCCATGTCATATTCCTGCAAAAAGTATTCTCAAGATTAAAGAAATAATTTGTGAAATAAATATTTTTTAGTGTATTTCTTATTTTGAGGGAGAAGCTAAATTAGAATCAACAAAATAGGATAAACTCTCTTACTCTTGTTCTCTCTAGATGACATAATAAAATATAATTACAATATATAGTATAATAATTATTATAACATTTAACCTATCACATAAAATATATGTATAATATTATTATGAAAAAAATATATAATTTATACATAATGTATGCAGGGACGAATTTAGGTATATGCATGAGAAAAATATTAAATAAAATAATAAATAATATTTATAAGGAAAAATCAATAAGAAAAATACGGTATTGAATTATTATCTGTTTAATTTCTTTCTAGTAGTGAATCAATTTCTAGTTTTACATATAAAATTAATTATAAAGATTTTTATAAATCTCATTATTTATTAAATGATTATTTATAAAAAAATAGATATTTAAATTATTGTGCAAAAAACTTCTGACTTCCTCTTTGTTACATTCCTAGATCCTTACCAGCATGTATATAACAAATATAAGTTAATTTCCTCCCTAATTTTTGAAATATGTAATTTTAGTTTTTTATGTTTAATTGAGATATTATGTTCTTCATTTAAAAAAAAATCTTAATTTTAGTTCACGCATCCCCACTTTTAAAACACATTTAAGCTTGAAAGATAAAATTGTTTTAATAAAAGACAAATGCTATATTCATTTCCATTATTCTCTAAGTACACCCTCCTTTCCTATTTTAATTTGATTATGATTTAAATGTCTTTCTTTTTTTAAACCTTATTATTTCTTTCACAATGTCCCACGCTCCCCCTTTCTTTCACTCTATATGTGACCTATGATTCAATATTTTGTTCTAGTCTTTCTTATTTCTTTGTCTTAACATTAGAATTTTTTGTCCTTTAAGTTCCCAAAAATGATATGATTATGATTCTTTTTTGGAATTTATGCATAATTTTAAAAAATAAAGTTGTGAGATAAAGAAAATTAAAATGTATGTAATGACTATTTGAAATGTTTTTTTTTTAATTCTATAAAATAATTTCTGGAATAAAGTTTTTATATTTTACATCCTGAAAAACACTTTCCAAAATACAAAATTTAAAACAGCATTTTAAAAAGTAATTTTCAAAACCTTATTATTGTATTTCAGAAAATAATTTCCTGAATGATGTTTCAGTTTTACATTTTTGGAAATTATTTTCCGGAAAAAAAAATTAAAGTCCGTAATAACTTTCTCGAATGAATAACGATTAAACAATATATATTCAGTAGTGGAGTTAGTCCTTGATTAATTATCATCAAGACACTATCTAAAAGTAAAATTTACAGTTATTAAGTGGTGGAGATTTTTTTAATAATTATATATATTTATATAATTAATTAAAATTAAAAATAAAATTTAATATTATCTAAAAATAAAATTTGACATGAATTAAAAAGTTTTGCTGGCTTGGTCAATGCATATAAGGATATTTTACAGAAAAGATTATTAATGTTAGTAAAAAATGTAAATTAAAATAAAAGGGAAATATACTTAGAAACAAAAAGAAAATGAATATAGCACTTGCTAGAAAAAATGAAAAATAAGATATTCCCGTTTGTTAAGACGATAAAACACCAACACCGTTACTGGTGGAGTTTAGGTTTGAAGCAAGCAAGTTCCGGGATGAGTAAACCCAGATAGCGGCACTGACTGAGTGACTGTCACCCTGTTTGGGTTAGGTTCGTCCCCAGATCACAGAAATGGCGCTGCTTTCTAGGATAACAATATCCTCATTATTACTATCCCTATCCTCCAAACCCAAACCCAAACCCATTTGCAACGCCTTTCTGCTTTCTCGTTCAACTGCCACCACCACCACAAAACATCAGAACAAGAAGAAAAAGGAAAACGCCAATGCAGCGTTGGCCAAGGAGAAGCGCAGAACCCCTTCCGGCAAACAGTTCAACCACGACGCAATAATCGAGCGTTGCAACATAAAGGACACTGACACTGACACTGACACCAAGTTCTCTCACGTTCCCGTGATGCTGGGCGAAGTCTTGGACGTGTTCTTCACTACTTTCTTAACCTCCTTCGTCGATTGCACTCTCGGCGCCGCAGGCCACTCCACCGCCGTTAGTATTCTTATTCTTCTTTGGTAACTGAATATGTAAACCGGTGACAATTTAGTTTTCCTGAATGTGTAAAAAGTGTGACAATTACCTAGTCCCTGAATTTGATAACTTAATGTCAAATTGGTCATCGAAATGTCATATCCATTTACGTATTACCAAAATGGTCATTTACCTTTAAATTGTGGAATTTTAAGTATGGTATTGAAGGGATTGAGGAATGGAATGAAACAGGTGATCAAGGGGCATCCAGAGTTGAAGTATTTCGTGGGGATGAACGTGGACTCTGTCGCACACGTGACACGACATTGCCCAGCCTCGTCTTGATGCCGTTTTGAACGGTGGTGTCAAATCGATTACCGTGTTGAGGAATTTTAGAGACGTCAAGTCTTTGCTTGGAGAAATCGGTGAGCTACAGTTGGGGGTTGACGGCATCTTAATGGACTTGGGAATGTCCTCTATGCAGGTTCGTTCCGAAATTTTATATGTATACCCTTCATTTACTTGGGGCGTGTTTGGATAAACTTCTCCATAAGCACTTGTAGGGGAAGACAATTGGAAGAGACAACAGGAAGGAAAAGTGAAATAAGCTTCTCCATAACCTGAAATC
The DNA here is from genome assembly GCA_007407185.1 of Glycine tomentella. Lineage (NCBI taxonomy): Eukaryota > Viridiplantae > Streptophyta > Magnoliopsida > Fabales > Fabaceae > Glycine > Glycine tomentella. The sequence goes on from PYAF01001788.1 coordinate 476,666, forward strand.
AGCATATGCATTGGTTAAAAATGATTTTTTGGAGAAGCTAATATGAAATATCTTCTACAAATTAGCTTTATGCAGAAGCTAATTTTAACGCATGATTCATTTAACTTCTCTGTTAGCACTTATAAGAGAAGAAAATACAAAGGAAAATTGAATTGAACTTTTCTCGTAAGCTAAAATCAACTTATACATATAAACTTTTGGAGAAGTTAGATGAAAAATCTTCTATAAAAGTTAAGTACATAAAATTGATTTTATTATACATTATAGTTTGTGATTAATTGACATTGGTCAAATCATGATAGTTTGTGATTAGATGGCAATGTGAAAACCATTTGCACAATCAACGCATACACTATTTATTCTTATGAATTCTAAGTGGTTCAATGATAGAGAGATGAGAGGTACAGATTTTTATATTCATTGACTGCTGACAGCATTTAGTTACAGTTATATCAGACAGTTTGAAAGGTAGCCAATCCTCGAAAATTTGATTAGGATAAATAATTCTACTTACACTGATATCTCTAATATGGACCCTAATTTAAAACTATAATATGATTGTATCTAGTGGCACTAGAATCTGTGGTTGAGTATTTTGAATCTTTGATGAAGTCATGATGAAGAGCACTTATTTTATTTATTTTGTTTTTTTGGTTTAGGTAGATGATCCTGTGAGAGGATTCAGTGTGCTTGGTGATGGACCACTTGATATGCGGATGGATCCTCAGGTACAGTTTCAGGCATTTTGGATCTCTGAAATTTATGGTCTTTTGAGGAAGAATGAGGTCAATAGATATGGTGGCAAGGAAACTATTGATTGTTTTTACCTTTTTAGATTACATATCATGTTGTTGCTGACCTGCCGGGATGGCATAAGATAAATGTTGTTTAACATTGTTGGATGATTTTTTTTGTAGTCTCTTAAACTCTTTTCTTAGTTGATATGGTTAAATCCAAGACATAAACTTCTATTTCTAAATGGTTTGGCTTCTCTAAACAGGGACACATTTTAGAGGGAAAGTGTGGAGTTGTAACCATTGATTGGAAATCAATGGTATTGTAACAAAATACATGTACATATATATACCAAGTCAGGGGGTTGTTAAAGTTCATTTGTTGTTTTTCTAATCAACAATACAATTCTACATTTTTCTCTCTAAAGTGCATCTCTTTCGCTAAAGGAGTCAAATTTATTTCTATAATCCCTTCATAGATATATGGCCTGACTTGTGCATCCATCAAAACAATGCTGGAAACTTCTATGATGGCTTTCTTCAATCTTTTTTGTTAACGAAATGTGTCAATTTCCTCTTTTACCACAAACTATAATACTTATGTTGTATTGACCCAAAAAAATTGAATACTTTTGTTGTTTTTGTAAATTAAAGCAAACAAGTTTCTTGTATAATGATATCCGTTTCCCATTTGTTGCAGAGTAATACACAAACTTTCTTTCCTATTGAACTGATGCACAAGCCTGTGACAGGCAAGTCTTAAAGCAGAAGACATATTAAATTCCTGGCCAGATTCTGCAGTGGGCCGTATCCTTAGGGATTACGGGGAAGAAAGTAATTGGCAAACTCTGCAAAAGAAAATTGTCAATGCCTGATTACATGGTGGATTGCATTTGACTAGTTGCTTGCTCGATCTTATTCGGCGAGTGGCTCCTCCAATGAAAGGTAGTTCCTTCTCCCATTTTCTTTTGTAGCTCTCTTTTCTCTTTGACTATAAGCATCAGTTCTCATTCATGTCATTAATCGATTATCACATATGTTCCGGTTATGTTCTCTACAATACCATTCCTGATCTTCATGCATTCCTACTTTCGAAGAGAATTTATAACATGCTTTTGCGTTCTGCTTTCAAATTTTTTCATTAGTGTGAACTGTTATTAAAGGCATACAAATTTGAATTACATTGTAATACGAATAGGTGGACGGCAAGGTTGGATAAAGACGGCAACCCGGGTGTTTCAAGCTCTGAGAATCGCTGTTAATGATGAACTGAAGACACTTGAGGATTCTCTCTATTACTGTTTTGATTGCCTTGCACCTGGGGTAGGCTTGCTGTCATATCTTTTCATAGTCTAGAGGACAGAATTGTGAAACAGACATTTCTTAACATAATCAAAGGGAGCGAAGATGTGGAAGAAAGGGAGAGCCTCAACAGTGATTTGAGGAAGACTAGTGATGAAATCAAAGAAAAAGAAGCATGGATAAAGCAAGTAATATATGGATCAAATGGAACAATTCTCACTAAAAGACCAATCACGCCATCAGGAGAAGAAGAAAAATTAAACCGCCGAAGTAGAAGTGCAAAGCTCAGGGTTATTCAGAAGCACTGAAGATGATAAAACATGACAAATTGTTGTCTGGTATAGAGTTTTTAGAAATATCTGTATTCATAAACTTGTCTGTAACTTGGTTAAATCTTTATTAAAAAATAAAAAGTTGCTATGTTCACAAGTCCTCATTAAAAGAGAAAGGTCCAAAGGGACTTGTGCATACGGTTGCAAATTACCTGATATCTATTTTAACTATAGATTTCTAGCGAATTACTGTCTAAAGATTTGGATTTTAGTAACTCATCTGCTTAGGCTTTAAACATTCAGCAGTCTATATGTACTTGAAGTCTAAATTTAATTGTAGCACAAGTGTCATGAGTTTACTTAATGCCATGAAGTGGAAAGAAAGAATATAACAGGTTTGAGATTAACATTGGAAAGAAAGATTAAAAAAGTAAATAATGAATTTTAAATGTTCTAATTTTAAGTTTAACTAGACAATTTAGTAAAATAATTTACCAAAAACTTTCGAAGTTCAAGTGGAATGATTTATAATTTTAATTTCATTGATAACAAAATTTGGGAAATTTATTTTTAAATGTGATTATTATGTGAGGTTAAGTCTAGTAAAAGGAATTGTCTCTCTTCTTAATGATTACAGTTTAAAGTTTTATTAAAAGAGATGAGAGAAAAAAAAAGCCAACGAGTGAAATTAAAGGGAGAGAAAAAAAATTGATTTTTAATTACTTAATTATATTTAATTTATTAAATATTTAAATATTTAAAAGTGTGGTATATGTGAGATTTATTAAAAGTTATTTATTAAAATAAATATAATTAATTTAAGTAATTAAATTTAATTAATAAAGCATGGAAGAAAAAAAATATGTTAATATTAAGAAATGAGATTGGAGAAGGAGGAATCTGGTAATTTATGTAAAAAAAATTATATAAGTTTGTGAATGAAATTGATTTGGATCCATTTCAAACAAATAAAATTTAACTTAGATTGATATTAGAGAAAAAAGATTGACAAATGAAGAATGAGAATGAAAATTGTATATACAAATTTTATGTATAATGAACCAATTTATATGATGTTTATCTCCTTAACAACCATTTTTTTTCACTATTAGCTAGTTTTAAGTTATCATTAATGTGTATATAGAAACAATCACTTTTTTTCATATGTTTTTTTTTCAACATCGATTTTTCCTCTTTTCTTTTTTCCCATCCTCCCTCTCTCCTCTCTTCATGTTATTAAGCTTCTAGAACCTACTTTTCTTTTTTTCTCCTCCCTCTCTCCTCTCTTCACGCCACTTTTTCTTCTTCCTTCTTCCTCGCTGCGGCCAACCCCTTCCCCTTCCCCTTCGTGCGCGCGACCTCCCACCTCCCCTTTCCTCTACAAGCACGTGACCCCCCTTCCCTCTAGTATGTTTTTTTTCCACTGGTTTGTTTGTTTTTTTTTTCTTCATTTTTGTTTGTTGTGTTCTTACTTCATTTCAATGGATTTATTGCCTCCCACATTTTATTGTTACTGCTGTTGATGAATATTTTTTGTTTTATTTTTTTTTAAATCTGTGCAAATCTTCATAGTTCTTGTGGAAGAATTGAATCTCCAATATGAAGATCTTGATGACTGTTTTATTGCTGGATCTGAGAAAGGTTAGATCTTCAGCTTAAGATTCATCCTCAACATCTAACATTAAAGATGCTCTAAGATCTCAAATTGAGATCTACTATTAAAGATACTCTAAATGGATACAAGATCTTAGCGTTGACAACTTTTTTAGTGTCGACCAAATACCTATTTTCGAGAAGGAAATATAGCATACCAAGACGACGACTCTTGTTGGATACATAGAATAATGTCTCCAAACAAAACATTTGAATAAAAAGAGTCAATCTAAGTAGCACCTCCTGACAAAGACGTCACTTAAAGTAACACATCTTAAATGCTAGTTAGAAAAATCATTCCTGCATGTAAATAGAAAACTAAAACACCTATACTGATATATAATTTTGCAAAATTATCCATTTTGGTAAAAAATCCAATAATTCAGAAACAATGAAGCTAATTTTACAACAAAAAATGCGATTCCTTACAAAAACCACAAATATGATAACCAATAAGCCTAACTTTGTCATTTTGCAAGGGTAATTTACACAAGTAAGAAGTTAGTAAAATCAGCTGAGAGAAATTGTTGTGGGTCAAAAAGATTGTTAAGCGATCACTCATCTTCCTTTTATAATTTAAACAAGTCACCTTTACAACTTAGGAACTCTAAACATTTCAATAAATGAGTCATTCAAATAAGTTCACCTCCTTATATTTCATTAGTGTCTCATAATATTATAAGCATGCACATGAATCCCACAAAACTTGATTTTTTTAATAAATGAGTCCCAATATACCACATTTTATAATGCATGTAGAGAAGTTAGCCTCGCTAATCCCGATTCTGTCTAACTCACAACCCATATGCTCCCTTTTAGATCTTCATGAATGCATGCTGGTCCGAGGTGGTTCCCATTTTGACCACCAATACTTAGCTCCTGAACTAGTCACATGCAATCACACAAATCATTTCCACTCACATTTTTTTATTAAATTTAATTTTATTAAAATAAATTAGGAATATTATTTTTATTAAGAGAATTTAATTATATAAAATAATAATATTAAGCGTTATTTATCTCGTTTCTTTTGCTAAAATATTTTATTCTTATTATGGTCTATATTAGAAATATTTATATATTTTTCTCTTTTTGACAAAATATGAGTATTATTGATTTTTCTTTTTAATAGTCTTTTTCCTTTAGAATCTATTATTGCAATTTAAATCCTATAAATAATTGGACAGTTTGATAGTCTTAAGACTCTTCTCAATAAAATATTTAAAAAGTTATAAGCTCTATGGTAGTCAAATTTTCCCAGCACACACGGTCTCGCACACACAAATTCATGGTGATTACAAAATAACAAGTTCAAAAGTCCAATATCAGTTAGCCATTACAATCAGAAAATAAAAAGTGAAGAAAGAAAGGCAAACAAACAAAAAGCGAATCATGGTCTCGCACTAGTTTTTCAACTGAATAGTTGTTCAAAGCAAGCTATTTAATGCATATGTTTTCAGTTTGCTATTCACTGCAGATGCTCCCAAATGGGATGATATTGATTTCCCCAGACGTTGGACTTATGGAAATCAAATGTATTTCTGTGGGTCTTGAGTATGCAGAACATAGATGTTTTCCACATCGCCACATGCTTCAAATTAAGGCCAAATGATCATTTTTGATATAGAGTGGATCATTCTTAGTTTCTGGACCAAGAAAAATGGAACAAAAGTCTACAGGATAAGGACAGACCTTAATTATTGGAATTTTATACTGAAGATGCCGGTTAAGATTGCCTTATACATAAACAATGATCGTGCAGGTTCTCACATGCTTGCTCCATCCGTTGATGAGAGACTTAATGCAACAGACCGTATAAGTATTCTCATGGCTAACAATGCAGAGTTGTTAGCCACAAAAGAATAAGATAAGAGTTTACTTTGTACATATAGATTGGTCTTTTGTTCTTTGCAGTTCTCTTTTCAATTAATGTTATTGCAAATGCGATGACTACGAGTTTCTTATCTCTATTTTAAACGACTTTATTCTGTGCAATGGTTTCTTTACTTAGGTTAACTGCTGGATTAGCTGCAGCTATGCTGTTATAGTGTTATGGCCAACAGCAATGCCTTACAGCTAAAGCTGGTCATTCTCCTCGGAGGTGGTGCCTTTCTATCACTTGATTCATCTCTTCTTTGGTTGACTGCCCTTATGCTAGCTCACAATGCTCGCGAGGACTTCTTTGAAGAAGAAGAAGGAGAAGATGGTGACAAGGGTGAATTTGGCACAGCCTCCTCTGATGCTAATTCAGGACTGAAGGGTAGTGCCTGAAGTGTGCTACAAAGTAGAAATAAGTGTTGCACTGGTGTTTCTGTAGTTCCCTTATAATCGTGCTGAACAATTCCTTGAAATATTGAATGTACATATATTTTAAATGGTTGTTCTCGGTGAACATTTATTGCTTAAGCGCTACTGGCCTACTGCAGAAAAAACATTGCTGTTTATAAAATGGATTCCTTGTCAGTAAATCTCTTATTTTATTTCTTTATTTTTACACAACTTATTTAAGGGAGCTACCTTATGATGACGTTGGCGTGGCTCTCTTTTTGAAATGTTCACGGTATTTTTTTTTAGTGTATTACGGTTTTTACGTTGAAATTAACTTCAATCCAGAAGATTCCATGCGATTATTGTTCTTGCACTACACATGCCTACTTTGTGTGGGATAGTAGCATTATAAATTTATGGGTAAAATAAAGTAAACTAAATTAAAAAAAAAAAAGTACTCCAAACCCACAACAGTTGAGAAAAAAGGATGGCATTTGACGTTTTTGTTTACAATGAGTTACTCAACACTGCTATTATATAATCGTATAAGGAAGATTATTGATGCATATCAACCTGTAAAGAACATCTTGAATATATATGTGGATCACTTGCTGTTTGCTTGCCGGTTTTCTTATTTGGTGTGGCAGAAGTGTTACAAATGGTTGGGATTGGGACACCAGCAGGCCCTGCCATCTAGTAGTGAACCTCATTTTTGGCAACATTTGGGCACTTGGGCATGCCACAAATTCCTAACATAGGTCTTCCATATCGGTACATGCCACAAATTCAAGGCCAAATGGCCATTTATGATTTAGAGTGGATCACTATTTGTCTCTTGACCAAGAACAATGGAGCGAAACTGTACAAAAACTTATTAGGCAAAATCCTATTTTTTAGAACGGGTTGAGGGGTTAGGTGTAGTTGATATAAAGGAAGTAATAAATTGGGGTTTATCAGGACCCATGCTTCGGGTTTCCGGAATACAATGGGATATCTGTGAAGTGGATAATTATGAATGTTACAAAGAATTTGATTAGAGACCGCAATTACTGGAACTTCATCCTGAAGATAGTAGGTTGGATGCGTGCATCTAAGAAGAGTTTACTTTGCACAAATTGGATTGAAAGTGTATTTTGACTTTGAACATGAGGAATATTACTCTTAGTTTTAATTATTCTATGTAGATTTACATTTCATGGATATGAACTATTGCTTCCTAAGATTATACTACTTCATTTACAGAATTAGTGGGTTTCTGGCTCTCTTGTGTTTTGTTAGATGCCTTTATTTATTTATATTGGGGCATGATACAAAATCCCTCTAGTGGCGCACGAATTGGAGTTCCTCATGACATGACAGTTAATACATAAATGTGGTCTTTGAAATCTGCTAGTTCAAACTTTCTCATTTGGTGGAACATTATATCTGCATTTTTGTCTCTGCTGAGAGTAATAACCTTTAAATTTAGTATATAAAAAACATTCACATTACATTATTCCCATCATTCAGGATGTTGACATTCTTTAATCTCATATGTTGAATAATAGACTCATGAGTGTTAAAAAGCATATCACCATCAATATTACAACTCAAGACCAGTCACCAAAGGACATAAAAAGAAATCAGATAAAATATTGGTTTTTATTTTAAAATCATCTTCAGCACAATATACCAATAAGTATATCAGGAAAGAATCATATAAAGGGTAATATGTCAATGAAAAACGATGCCTTTGGATTTTTTTTTTGTATGCTGTCTTCCGTCATCTTTCCTCCAAATCTGTAGTTGAAAAAGCAGCAAACTATCACTATTGTTTAATAAAACAACAAAAACGTTTGTGATGATTGTCAGGGGTGTAAAATTTTGAACATTGTTACCATGTAAACAAAACGGGTGTAATGTCGAATTGTTTTTGTGTTAGTATATCATAGAAGATGTTCTTTAATGGCAGCCTTTATTAATCCTCACAACAAAATTGTTCCTAGTCACAGACCTGCATGCTGCATTGACGCCATAGAGATGACTGGTAACTGGTTCACAAAGATTTTCAAAACGAAACCTACAAAAAACATCAGGGAAAATGTTTCACATTTTAAATAATAGTAGTGCAATTGCGAGAAGTTTAAATGATACAGAAATTGCAGAAACTCTTTCCCATGTTTTGCTCCGTTGAGATTTCAGCTTATGGAGACAGCATACAAGCACTTGTAAATATATTGGAGGAACCTCAAAGTCTTGCAACCGTGAATCTTACTCCAAGCCAAATTGTTGGACCCTTGATTTCTCTTCTGGAATCCCCATCCCAAACAATTCAGCAGATTGGCACAGAACTGTTATCTCGTCTTCTTGTGCAGGAACATTTTCAGCAAGATATTACAACAAAGTATTCACTTGTGCCCCTCGTACAGCTTGCAGGAATTGGAATATTGAACTTAAAGCAAACAACGATAAAAGCATTGGACAAAAATTCCACAAATTGGACAAAGGAAGTTACTGATGCAGGAGATATTTTTTGAGCTTGCAAAGGTTATTATTCAAGAAGAACCTCAACAACCACATGCACTCTGGGAATCAGCTGCTTTAGTTCTCTTAATGTATTATATTCCATTGCCGACTACCATTTAAAGTTCCTATGGTTGTTCTTGTAAAACTTTTGCACTCAACAGTTAGCATAGCCCTTAATGCTTCAAGAGTTCATGACAGAAGCGGTGCTTCAAGTGCTGAGCAGATGATGGAAGCTGTTGTTGGACCTTTTAAGATCTCATCATTGAGAAGAAGAATCTGGTAGATTACTAGATGTGAGATTACGAGAGATGAAGGTGTCTAGTATGCTATAGGACCTTTGTCCAAGTATCTAACCAGATCACAGATGTGTTAGTTCTGTTTCTTTTTTACTGTAAGCATAATTTCTCATACGTGTTCATTAATTGATTATTATTTATCACATACGTTCTCGTTATTTTCTATACAATGCCATTCCTGATCTTCATGTTTGCTATAACATTTGAAGAGGATTTATAACATGATTTTGTGCTCGGCTTACAAATTTTATCATTAAAAAGTGTGAAAATGTAATTATCCATATAAAAGTTTTAATTACGTTGTAATAGGTGGAAGGAATGGTTGGATAAAGACTGCAACCCGGGTGTTTCAAGCTCTGAAAATCGCTGTTAACGATGAACTGAAGACACTTGAGGATTCCCTCTATTCTTCTTTTGATTGCCTTGCACCTAAGAGTAGGCTTGCTGTCATATCTTTTCACAGTCTAGAGGACAGAATTGTGAAGCAGACATTTCTTGATATCATTAAAGGGAGAGAAGATGAGGATGAAAGGGAGAGCCTCAACAGTGATTTGAGGAAGACTAGTGATGCAATCAAAGAAAAAGAAGCATGGATAAAACAAGTAATGCATGGATCAAACGGAACAATTCTCACAAAAAGACCAATCACGCCATCAGGAGAAGAAGAAAAAAAACCGCCGAAGTAGAAGTGCAAAGCTCATGGTTATTCAGAAGCACTGAAGATAAAACATGTCAAATTGTTGTCTGGTGCATAGCCCTTGTATTATTTTTTGATTCATTTTAATTTTTTATCTTTTAAAGAGTTGATATTAGTCCTTTATCTTTTTAAATTAGTTCAAATTGGTCCTTTCATGCATTGTAAACTAACACAGTTAATAATTTAAAATATTGACTACTAAAAATCGCCAAAAAAAGTGTTTCTCAGTTATACCCTTCCCCTTCTTCTCAATGTGTGCTAGGATTCAATGTGGGTGGGATTGTCCAAGAGGAAGTCCTAGGTTAGGGGCCAGTTCTAAGGATATCCAAAGGGGTCACATTCTCCACGGTGCTAACGTTGGTGTCCGTGTGGTGGTCCAGCAACACTACCACCATCTCTAACAATACCATCTCCTCGACAACATGCAAGGGCATTTTCCCCGCGAGGCCGATGGGGAAGTTGATGTCCATGACTAGCTACAACTTCACTAGACAACATCTTCCTAGTGTCAAAGGAGGAATGCTAAGGTTGTCGATGACGTCTTATTGGAAATCTTCCTAACGTTGTCAACGAACAACCATGAAGTTCTTGGCAGATCTATCATGACGAAGCGCGGATCGATCTATAGCGTGGAGTGCACATCTGTCACAGTGGAGTGCGGATCTATGCTGATCTGTCAGAGTGTTGCTATTCTAAGGTCCGTTTTCACAACTTTCACACCCTTTTCATTGTGTCATGACTTCGATTTCGCCAATTCCGATAGATTTACGATTGTAATTACAATTTGCAGCTTTGAATTTGTCATGTTTTATGATTGTTGTTGTTTTTTTGAATAATTTTCTTTTCATTGATTGTTTTTGTTTAGGAAGAGGAAGTAGAGGGAGAAGGTTACATTTTTTAGTGGTTTTAGACGCCAATATATTTATCTAATTAAGGGCATTAGTTTATTGAATCAAATTAAAAAGAGAAAAGACTAAAATGAATTTAAAAAAAAAGATCAAACTGACAAAAAAAATAAAGACTAAATAGGTCATTTGTCGTTTGAAACTAACATTGGAAAGAAATAATAAAAAAAGTTAAGTAATAAATTGCTAATGTTTTCCTTTCTTTATGTCGAGAAGTAGTTATAATCTCAATAACATTGTCATTTATAAAGGAGTAATTATTGTTTTTATCTCAAATTTTCATTTTATATGGGTAGTTTAAAATTTAAATATATACTCATGGAGTTTCTTAAAGGGTTAATTATAAAATATCTACAACATGAATTAAAATATACATTAAAAATCAAATATTATGTTAGTTTTACATCGAGAGATATTGACTCAAACTTTTTAAGCAAAATTTTGAGGTTAATTGTTGATAAAAAATGTGATTGAGAGAAAATGCCTTAATAAAGACGACAATGATTAAACATTAATAAAGTGATTGATACTTAACTCCTATAACATAATAACTCCTATAATATAATAACATAAAATATGTAATTAAAATAAATATATAATTATGATTAGAGTTTAATATCTATACATTATAAAATATATAAATATATAACATTTTTTCTCATTATGTTACTGATACAACTATTTACAATCTTTTGGTTATCTTTTGTCAATCTAGTTTAAAACCATTATTCCTTTCCCTATTTCAATAATTAATTATTGATGTCATCAATATTGCTCCGTCCCTGACATATTTCCATTTTTAAATATGTTGTTCAAAATTTAAATAAACATTAGCTTAATATTTTTGTCTATGTTAAAATATTTTATTTGTCAAATTCACATGCTAAATAACTTACTTTACGTATAATAGTGTCGATAAATATATAACAATAATTCAAATTCATAGTTAAATTGTAAATAATTCATAAGAATTTATTTAAAATAATAATTAAGGATAATATTTTTAAGAAATTTACATATATATGTATATATTATACATATATATTTTCTATTTTAAAATATCTTTCATAACTAACTATTTTGATCAGTACAGTAATAAAAATAACAAGTTTTTAGACACGCACAAGTACTGTATACACACAAACATATATATATAATATTATGTTTAATAATATTTAATAAATATAATAATTAATACAATATTAACAAAATTTATATATATATAAATAAAATTGATTGTACAAATGTACAATGTATAACATTAACAATGTATAACATTAATGTTTTCCTTTGTTTATGTTGAGAAGTAGTTATAATCTCAATAATATTGTCATTTATAAAAGAGTAATCATTGTTTTTTTTATCTCAAATTTTCATTTTATATGGGTAGTTTAAAATTTAAATATATACTCATAGAGTTTCTTAAAGGGTTAATTATAAAATATCTACAACATGAATTAAAATATAAATTAAAAAGAATATTATGTTAGTTTTATATTGAGAGATATTGACTCAAACTTTTTAAGCGAAATTTTGAGTTTAATTGTTAATAAAAAAAATGTGATTGAGAGAAAATACCTTAATAAAGACGACAATGATTAATCATTAACAAAGTTATTGATACTTAACTCCTGAAACATAGTAACATAAAATATGCAATTAAAATAAATATATAATTATAATTAGAGTTTAATATCTATACGTTAATAATATATAATATTTTTTTACCATATAAGTAGTAACATTTTTTCTCATTATGTTACTAGTTTAAATCCATTATTTCTTTACCTATTTCAATAATTAATTATTGATGTCATCAATATTGCTCCGTCCCTGACATATTTCCATTTTTAAATATGTTCTTCAAAATTTAAATAAACATTAGCTTAATATTTTTGTCTATGTTAAAATATAAAACTAACATAATATTCTTT
>PYAF01001788.1:489331-503940 GCA_007407185.1 Glycine tomentella
ATAATATTATGTTTAATAATATATAATAAATATAATAATTAATACAATATTAACAAAATTTATGTATATATAAATAAAATTGATTGTACAAATGTACAATGTATAACATTAAATATTACATTAATGTTTATGTGTTCTTGTCCCCATATTATAGGTGTAATGTATCATTAATTTTATAAATGATTTGCTTTGAAAACCTAATTAATTGTTTATGATAAAATTTCTATTCTTAATTATATTTATTTCATCTATAAAACTCCAACATGAAACCTTAAAAGATTTGACCCTTATACGATTTGGACAAACCCTATTTTTGGATTTAGCTCCTCTTTTTTATATGTAAAAATAAAAAAATGTACAACAAATTTATGATAACTCACACTGCTAAAATAATTAAACTAGACTCTTTGGTAGATTTAATTCCTCTAAAATGAAGCAGAGGCATATTAGAAGATAAAGTACAATAATAATTACTTCCTTTGGTCTTTATTATAAGACATAATTTAGAAGGAATTAATAGTAATTTTTATAAGATATTTTAGAATTCATATGAAATATTTATTTATTTTTTCATTAGTTGTCCTTATTAAATATTTTAAGTATTTATGTTTTTATTTATAGTTGCACAATACTCGTGGACTTATATTTTTGTATAACGCATAACAAGTTAATGATTATTAATAAAGATATAATTAATAGATTAGTAACTTTAAAAAAATCAATAAAATCAACTAAATTAATTATTTTTTGGTTGATTGATGTAAAATATGTTGTATAATAAAAACCTAAGGGGAGTATTAATTAGAAAAATCAACATTAATTTTTCAATTACATTATACTTTTGTTAACTATTTAAATGAATTCAAAATTAATAATTGATTAAAAAAAATCATGCCTCCCCTCCTTGGAAATAGCAACACTTACGCGGTTAATAACCTCTGTTTTCCGTTAAAGTTGTCAGTAACAGATAGCCCAATTCCTTACCCAACTATTCTGTAATCTGCTTTTGTTTCAACCTTTTCTTCGTATTCCTTCAACAGCCAACAGATTAATGGGTGATCACTCTAACCACCACTTCCTTTCTCTTCTTTCTGCAATCAAACACACCCATTCTGAGTTCTCTTTCTCTGTTTTAGCCTAATCCTTGGTGTTTTGATTTTGCAGCAAAAGCTATCCTTTTGAGCAACAAATGGTACGGACATGGACAATTTTGGGTCACACGTTCATCCCTCACCACACAAAAATTCAGCCACGGGTTAGTTAGTTTTTTTTTTTATAGTTGTTAGAATGTTAGTTTTGTTAACAGAGGGGGGATCGAATCCGTAACCTTTCTCCCCTTCTCTTTTCTCTTAACCATTCATACCACCTTATATCTCTCCCACGGGTTAGTTAGTGTAATTAACTTGGTCCCATAGTAGTATTGTATTAGTATTAGTGGTAACAATGTTGATATGCTTGTGGATATTACATATACATGATTTCTTTTTCTTTTCTCCTTTTTATTTGGTTCTTTGGGAGACCTTCGTTATCCTTAAATCACATTAGGCTTCAACTTATCCGAGTTATATTGTATGAACTTGCTTTAAGGTTAAAGTTTTCCCTTGCTATGTCTACTTGTGTACTGAAGAGATCTTGTAGTACTTCTTGTTTGTGCTTTATTAAAGAGGTTAGAGAAGCGTTTGTTTATTTTTAGAGCAAATTACATTGACATTCCCTTGTAGTTTCTTGAGATTGCACATAATATCTTAGCCTTACATTACAATAACTCTCCATACAGGGGTGCACGGTGTAATATATTTCAAACACTTAAGGGGGTACTGTACTGGTTAAAAATGCAAGGGTATGATGTGCAATCTTAAGAAGTCCCACGGGTGTCAGAGTAATTTGTTCTTATTTTTGTTTTTTTGTTGGATTTGTTGTGGAACTCAAATATTGTGAATTGAGATCTTTGCTAAGAATTGTTAGCTTTTTTTTACCATTTTAGGAAAATGGATCTCAAGGTGAAGGCAGTAACTTCCTTGAATTCAAATGACAAAAAGAAGGCAAATTTGTTTGCTGCAAAAAAGGAGAGAATTAGGCTGCCAACATATAATGATGATCTTGGAGGCAAAAAATATCACATCAGTGAATTTCTGAGCCAACCTAGTGGAATCGCAGCCGTGTTGAACACGAAGGCCTTGCAATCATTTCAATCTCTTGATGCTAACACATACAGGTCTGCTACCTCCTTAATTCTGTTTTGATGGATTGACTAGTTCTTTCAGGTTTCAATGGTTTGGATGCTGCAAATTTTGTTAATCATCTAGATTGTGACATAAAATAAATTAGAGTCAATTTCAGGACCAGATTACAAGTTATGGTGCTTACGTAATTCTTTTGATATATATTTGGCACTGACAATACAAATGAGCATAACAGGCCATGTGTTGAATTTTGCTCAAACTGAAACTACCCAAAATTATTAGATTTTTTATGAATTAAAAGTATTTCTTGTTTATGAAGAACACGTGTAGATAAACAGGCAATTTGCATGAGTCCACAAGAAAGTGGAGCTGTTTCTTAAATTTAGGTTCTCATACTGTCCTACACATTGAAATGGTTCAGCTGATGAAATCAGTTATTCTTATTCAAAATAGGTTGAAAATACTATTCATAAACAACTGTAAAAAAAAAAAAAAAAAAAAACACTTGAATTTTGGACAACAAATACTTCCTTTTCTGAATGTTTTAATGAACTTTGGCAAATATCTTATTGCACTAGGGTTGTGGCAGAAGAAGTATGATTCTGAAAGCAAATAATTATTCTTGTATGCGTAGGTGTGAACTGCCTAAACTTCAATTTTTAAACTTTGAAGCTGCCCCATTGCTGGATCTGCGGGTTACCTCAACAGATGAAGATTGCTTGGTTGAGATGCTTTCTTGTAAGGTGTGCCCCTCACCCCAACCAGAAAAGAACAAAAATGTTTGGTTCGTGACGTAACAGCTTTATTTTTTGTGAGAGTAATAGAGACACTAAAAACACATTCATTATATACACACAAGTTAGGATCCTTTGACTGTACACTAAAGAATATTTTATAGGAATTGGTATTGATACTAAAATAAGATATAACCCAAGGAAATCTCCTTTACATGGTAAAATACTTCTCAATAAACAGAAACACAGCCGAACATTAGAAGCACAACTATAAGAGATAAAAATAAGAGTGATATATATAGATTCTGCCCTCTCTGACTTAAGCCACCAATTCACTCTTAAAATTCTGTTATGCCACACCATTATTTACCCTGTCCTTATCCACGTTTCCTTCTGTTTCTCTCTCTCCTACTCCCCCCTCCCCCCTTCCCTCTATCATTGCACAATTCCCCTCTCCAATACATTGCCTTCATGTGTACATTGCATTACACTCTCCCACCACTTTTCCTCCTTACATCTAACTGCATTTGTATTTCTCCTCTCATGAACCTTTGCAAACAATCCAGCCCATTCTACTTTCCCGCCGTTATGTTATTCATGTCTCAAAGACCCATCAGTGTTCCACACTATCCACTCCCAGATTAATGAGTATTCATTGTGCATGTCATATAAAATTTTACATTAAAATTATATGTAATTGTTTAAAGTTTCTAAAATTTTGTTGTAAGAAATGAATAAATTAACCAAGTGTAATTCAACAACTGGATTTCTTAAAGTAAATTTTCTAGTACTTAAAAGATAGTGCAAGTATGTAAGTTTTTTTATATTGGTCTCCACAGATCCTAACTGTGTGTTTGTGAGTGAGAGACAGGGTCAATGAATAAATACACGCACACATAGTAGTAAAGTTGCTTAATTTCTAAGTTTGCATGTGCTGTTAAAAAAAAAGTTAGCAATATGCCTAAAACACGTGTATTAATTAATGCCCTAAGACTCAATAAATGTATATAAACCTTAGTTTGATTGAACATAAATTTTTGAAACATTCCTTTTGTCACTCATCCCATTTAATTGTTGGGTACTTTACTATATTATTCACAGTTTGAGGGTTCAGAAGTCGTGAAGAGCAAAACAACCACTTTTCAGGTATCTACAATGTACTGTGCATAGTCATACCTTGTTTTATGGGATATAAATTCTTCGCATTGTCAAATTTTAAATTATAAAAATGTTTATTTTCTATCAAAATCCTTGTGCAAAGAAACCGCTCTGTCTTCCATAGAACAGAGAGAAAGATGTTTGGTTTTCCTTACAGAATAGTGCCATAGCCCATACGTACTATCTTTTGTAATATTCCCCACCCAGTGGTGCTGAAAATACTAGAAAGGAATTAAGATGAATGCAAAGAGAGAAAATTGTGAAAATGTGATGGAATTTATTTAGTTGATCAGATACAAAACCGTTTAGGTGGCCTCTTGATGAAAAGAACAAACTGATATTTAGACACCTTAAAATGGAAATTTTTCCAAATATCAAGAGAAATTTACTCAAGAACCTTTGATATTATTATCTTTCTAATAGCTAGTCTTTCAACACAGGTTTCTGCTGAATTCAAGTTTATCTGCAATACATGTTTCATGTGACATTTTTGGTTACTTCAGGGTTTTAAGAATTGTCACTGTAATGATTGTTAATAATTTCTATGGATTTGCAGCATTCATGAGAAACCACATGACATGGGGTGGTGCTGGTGCCGAATCATTTTTAGAAGTTGATGTTAATTTGAATCTCACACTTGAGGTTTGTCTTATCCTCATAAATATATAAATATTACATATAATGTTACATCCATATTTGTTTCCTTTCTTGGGATAGACGAGTGGTAATCCTGCGTGTTATGACGATTGAATTTGTTTTCAAGGACCATGAAGGCATGAACTGCCTTACTTAGATCACCCTCATGTAAATTATATTGTAGCTTAATGGGAAGAAAGTCCAGGGATTCAGTTGAATTTTATTGTTGTGAAAGTGCAATTTATGTTTTGTTTCTTTTCTAAGAAACTGATGAGTTAAGTTGACCTATTCCTTCTAAATCCTTATTCATTTTCTGTAGCTGCATATTCATATGTTAAAGGTCACCTGTTTGAATCAAAATTAGTAACCATTAAACTGTATTTCAGTTTGACATTATGGATTTTTGCATTTGCCTCTCATCTGTAAAAGAAAGATCTCTGTCTGCAGATCTACACACAACCATTTACCTTGATGCCTACTTCAGCTGTTGAGGGTCCTGGAAATATGTGAGTTATTTAGTACATAGTTTTTTTTTTATCCTTTTAGGTTATGCACTCCGCATGGTCAAGTTCTCTGATGATATATTTATACATAAAGTATTGCATGTAGATTCTCAACTTAAAATTACCAACTGTTACTGGCTATAGATGTTATGCACTTATGCCTAATTCTGGAAAGGAGGAAGATATACAAAAGCCACTTCTTGGAAATTGAAAGATTCTAGAATACTAGAATATAAAGTTAATATGAAGAGTAGGACACTAATATATTGCAGTTATCTATCAAGTCTTATTGTGGACTAAATTTAGGGAAAAATCTTCAGCCAATATTTTTCTGATTGATGGCTTAGTATCTCCTCCTTCTTACCCTTTTCTATGATTTAGCCTTTGTGAGATCATAGATGTTTATCATCAAGTAAATATTTCACCTTAACATTTCTCATTCAGATCTCTGTCAAGTTGAGTAAGCTTCCTACATAAATATTGACATTACCAATTATGAAATTAGATATTGTATTAGTAAATATTGAGATGGAATTCCTAGTGATTCTTCAGGATGTGGACAAAAGTTCTACTTGCTATGGATTCTATTTTAACATAAATGATAAATAAGAACTCAGTCTATGCAAGGTGATTAGAGTCATATTCAGCGATTAACATAGTTGATAAATAAACCTGTGGCCCTCAGGGAGAAACCTTTCTTACAATTTGGACTTTAAATGAAAAATTATTTGAGGTTTAGAAGACAACAGAACTTAAAAATTCTCCAGGGAATTTGGTGATTTTTTTCTTCCTTTCAACGTTCTATGTCTGTGGCATATACTTTGTTTATGCTTGTGTGTAAAATCATTTTGTTTCTTTTAGAGGATTTATTTAGGGGCCTATTTAGGCTCATAAAAGTGGCTTATGGGCTATGGCCTTCAAATTTAGCTTATTTCAATAAAGTTCACTGTAAACTTATGAATAAGTTTCATGTGATAAGAACTTATTCAACAAATACTGAACTATTTACTCAAACACACCTTAAATATGAAAAGTAAAGGTGCCCTTGTCTTGTACTCAAAGTCTGTCTTACTCTTGTCTATCATTTTGAAGAAAAATTTAATAACTTGCCGTTTTTGCTTAGGAAGATTAATCTCTTTTGGCTATGTACAGAATGATGCAAGCTTTGGTGGACAAGCTGGTGCCACTGCTACTTCAGCAGATGCTGCAAGATTATGATGAATGGGTTCAAAAGCAATCATACACTCTAAAGTCATTCTAGGTACAGAAAAGCCACTGTTACAAATTTTTTGGGTAGAGACAACAGAGAGGGAGGGAGAACCTTTGTTGTTTAGGGAAAAGAAAGAAAAATGAATGGTGAGAATTTGATTTCTAAGAGACCTACCTCTATTGAAATCTGTATCCATGTAAACATAACTCTTCTGATTAATAACAGGTGTCTCTTTCTCTCTTCTATTTATTCTATCTAGTTTGGCAAGAAATGTTAACAAAAGTGAGATGCAGGGATACATCCATAGGGAATAACAGTACATAATAGTTTATTTTTTTATATATAGAAATTCAGTACCTCCAAGAATTAGTCTTAGACTCTGTTAAGTATATATCATCTTCAAAAAGAAAAACAAATAACGATAAATAATAAATAATAACAACTTTCAAAATTTAATATTAAGCTTAATTATATTTTTCACCATTCAAGTATCACAACTGCAATTTGGGTCGCCCTTCTTATTGCACCAATTGAGTCTTTTATCTTTTTCTTGTATTTACAATCAAATCCCTCTATTTTTTGATTTCTGACTTGACAAACTGAACATAACACTACATCAACCAAATAAGCTTTTGATATTTATACCCCTTAATAAATAAGTATATCTCCCTTCCTTTTATATAATTTTATTACAAAAATACCATTTTATATAAAACCAATGTAAACTCTAAAAAAATCCTAATTTTGCACCCCTCTCGCATCTTCATTGTTCTTTAAACTAAATTTTTGCACCATCTTCATTCTTTAAACCCTGTTTATACATCTCCATCAACCCTTACATCTATTTTCATCTCTATTTTTCTCTATAAAAAAAATATTTGTTTCCATAATTTCATTGATTTCCAAGACGAGGTATAGTGGAAATTAGTAAAATTAACAAGATTACCGATCAAAGCAAAAGTGTGATTTACCACAAGCAATGACCAACAAGTTATGCATTCTCAGCCACGTTTCTAAGAATCATTTCAAAATTTTCAGCAAATTTTGCTATAGCATACTGATCCAACCTGTTGGGCCATTGCAAACGTTTATAAATTAACTGCATAATATCATCATTATTCGTCGTTGTTGAATGAAAAATAAAAATCAGCATAGATAAAATTTTGTAAGTTCTATTTTTCTGGTTTTCAACACCAATTATACTAGCGTTTGAAATATTTCAACCAAAAGTGAACATGCAATTACTGGTAGTTGGCAGGTGTAACAAATATGATAGTTATCAAAGTTATTTATAGTCTAAGCTAATCAATTATAGGGATTAACATTCCACCACCATCCTATTATAGTGGGCTAGTAGCCTTCTTGACTTCACATCTCGTTGCAAAAGAAAATCGTTATCTTTAACGCAAATTGTAGTCACACCATTCCACTTCCACCCTTGCATACCTGCAGTAGATTTTGTATTTTATTTTTTAAAAAACATACCAGTCACAACAAAATAAAGAATTTTGGTAGAAAAAAAACATAATACAGAATTTGAAACAAACACGCATGAAACATAGTTCAAACACAAATTACATCCTCTAAAAAGCAAATGAATAAGACAACTAACATATGTAATTCAAATATTAAACCACAAGTAAGCATTCTCAATATGCCTGGATCACAGTTCATGAGTTACTTTCACGCCTCACTCGAACGAGAACCTTAGTATCTGGCTCTCTTGGAGTAATTTCCGCGGCTTTCCCTCTCATAACCGTTGTTTCCCCGCTCTTCCTCCTCCCTTCTGTGCTTTCTCTCTCCACGACCATCATCATCCCTTCTGTGCTGCTTTCTTTCTTCACGATCATCTTCATCCCTTCTGCACTGCTTTCTTTCATGACCAACATCATCATCATCATCCCTCCTGTGCTTTCTTTCTCCACGACCATCTTCATCCTTTGAATGCTTTCTTTCCATATCATCATCCTTCCTTAAGTTCTTTCGCTCTCCATGCACATCCTCATCCCTTAAATTCTTTCTTTCTCCATAAACATCATCATCCCTTCTGAACTTTCTTCCTTCCCGATCATCCTCATCCCTTCTGAATTTTCTTTCTCTATGTTCACCCTCATCCTTTGCCTGCTTTCTTCCTGTTCGGTAATCTTCATCCCTTCCACGCTTTCTCTCTGCACAGTAATCTTCATCCCTCAAGTTCTTTCTCTCTCCACGGCCACCCTCATACCTTCTGTGCTTCCCTTTGGAATCATCCTCATCCCTTGCATGCTTTCTTTCTCCAAGATCATCCTCATCCCTTGAGTGCTTTCTTCCTGTACGATAATCTCCATGACCATCCTCATGCCTTCTGTGCTTTTCTTTAGAATCATCCTCATCCTTCACAAGCTTTTTTTCTACAACATCCTCTTCCCTTGCAAGCTTTCTTCCTGTACGATCATCTTCATCCCTTCCATGCTTTCTTTCTCCACGGTCATCATTATCCCTTCTATGCTCATGCTCCCTATGATTATCATCATCTCTTCTATGCCTTCTTGTTTCATGATCTTCACCATAGCGAGCAGTTCGACCAACAAAATATGATTCAACATCCTTGTTATAATTTCTTCCTCTCTGCTCAGAACTATCATCATCATGCCCTGCAAACCTAGCTGATTTAGATTCCAACTCAGTTTTTCTTTCATCTTCATCATGCAATGTGATGGCCCCGCTATCTCTGTCTCCATCAATTTTCCTGCTGCTACCTTGTGTCATTTCTCGACTTCTACTATTTGATCCCTTTGCAAAATCTCTCCCATATGACTTTTTAAGAGAGTTCAATGCATCAATATTAGCACTATTCTTCCCTTTCTCTGCACCACTATCTCTGGCTTCATCTCTGAATTTATTTTCTTCCCTGCCATATCCTTTACCTTTCTTTGCTACAAAAGGCCTACCATTTTTTGTTTTTTCATATCTGTGATCACTAGAATCTCTGCCTGAATCACTGTCATTGCAACTGTCATTAGAGGAAGTCTATGACCCCCTTCTAACATATCTGTCTTGACCTGATGCACGCTTACCACCATCTCTATAAGAGTCCTCATCATCAGAACTATGCCTCTTTGTCTTCTGCTTCTCAAGTCTACCATATTTCTTTTCCTCCCTATCAACATCAGATTCCACCTCAGAATCATGACGTTTTCTCATTTTTGAATGTTGCTTCCCTTCCCAAGTCTTATGCTTGGAGACATCTTCATGATCATCAGAATCATCATTCGAAGAATGCCTCCTACAAGACTTATCTGTCTTCTTATAACTTTTTTTTGCAATATCGCTGTCCTCAGAATCATAAGAATCGGTATCATCACTATCCTCCACCCTACCTTTCTTGCGGTGGTTAGGTATCTTCCGCTTCTTTTCAGCCTTGACCTTCCTCTTAGCATCACTGTCAGAATCAGATTCATCACTACTGCTTGTATACTCTTTACCACGCTTCCTTGTACCTCTCTTCTCATCAGACAAACTGCTGTCTGAATCAGATGAATCCTCCTCATACTTTTTCTTACGAGTTTCAACCTTCTTGTGGTGCCTTGTATCTTTAACACTCTTCTTCTTAGTATTTTCATCCTTTTGATCTTCAATCAATTGTTTCTTTTTACTGAAATCTCTGTCCAAAAAGGCATGTTCAGGATTTGAATTACCCTTCACATTAGAACCATTTTTCCCATCATTTCCAAGCTCATCAGCCCCATCTGCATTTATTTCATTGGCTTCAGATGAGACTATGCCAAGAGCAGCCTTCAATGCTTCCATCTGCTTTTCCTTCCTAGCAGCAATTTGATGAGTCTGTGTATTTGAAACCCTGAAAAATCCCCCAAAAGAATTGTTGTTATTGACATCAACTATAGACACTATTCACGAAATAAAGTGAAATAAGTTTCTCCATTACCAAACAGATAAAGGGCAATTAATTAGCATGACATTAATCTGCATATAATTACATCCATGCCTCCAAAACATCCATCAACAATAACCAATCTCAAAAACAACCTTACATTCAAGTATCCAACATGCAAGACTTTTATGTTATCAACAGTGCCAACACAATAGTTAGTTTATGCCATTAATGAACCATCCAAGACAAGTAAATCCTCATTTTAATCTTTATGATATTTGTATGCATCATTTATTTTAGTTCCTAATTGTGCTACAACTACACTATAGTCTCTAATTTAAGAAAAGAGCATTCGCATTACGCCTTAATGTTTTTTTGTTTTTTTTTGCTCAGCAAACAAATAAATATAAATATAAATATATAAAGCACAAGAAGTGCATGATAATACAACTAACAGATTCAAAAAGTCATCAGTCTTTCGTAACCCACTACCAACCAGGGAGGAGAATTGAATCTTGGCATATACACCAATTATATGCATATAAGATACAATCTCACACAAAAGTATCTAACCAATAATTAAAAGTAATACCCTACCCTACCTTTTCCTACACAGTCGATGTTAATAAATGCCACCAAAATATTGACACCTAACCAACTTAACATTTACAGCATTTAACCATCTTCAATGTGAAATACTATAAATGTCACCCCTTCCAGAAAAGACCCACCGCCAGTGGTCTCCCATATGTTCATCGTAACAATCATAATGGGATCAGTAAATAAAGAGAGAGCCTCATCCTCCCAGCCTCACAACAGCTTTGATGACCATGCCATGCCTGACATTTTCCATGGCTTCATGAATGTCAGCCCACCTACCCATTGGATTCCGGCATCACCACTTCATATGTCAACATTCTGACTCACCAAATAACACAATAACCACTTCTGTCATTCCATAAACTGTGCACTCGTTAATTTTAACCCGTTTAACAACCATTGAAATCTTCCTCCACCCCTCTTCAACACAGTTGTATTATCATTTGCAATTCATTTGCCACTGTGCAAAAGAAAACTCAAACGAAGTTCTAAATTGTTTTAACCAAGCTCATGTAGAGAACAGAATATCTAGCAAGTTGCAACACCTCCATCTTATCAAAAACACCATTCTTGAAAAACACAAATGTCCCTATGTTTCCAAATATTCCACAGACCGATGCACAAACAATATTCCACAAATCAGCTGATTCTTTATTATACAGATGAAACAATGTTGTAGAAAATGCATAGCAGGATCCTCCGTTAGAACAGAAATCAGATTAACCCAAGAATAACAAACCTGCCAAATTTGTAGAACCTTTGTGCACAAAACAGAATATGATTGACAGATTCAGAATTAAATAAAGGATACAACATTTGATGCACCCAACTGAATATTCCTCAACAAGAGGTTTTGCCTCGTAGGTAATCTTCTCAAAAAAGCTCTCCAAACAAAAAAGTTAACCTTCGGAGGGATCTTCAATCTCCAAACCTGAGATAAGGTGCCTTGAACTTGTGGCCTTTAAAACAACTGCTCATATGCTGATCTTACTGAAAAAAACTGTCTTACTTCCTTTCCATATCCATTTATCAACTTGATCTCTTTGTTGTGACACGGTTCAAACCTACCTTCCAACTCTTCCAGGATGCTTCTTTCCCAATCAAACCACCCTCTTCTCCAACTTAAATCCCACAACAAAACTTCTCCATCCCAATGTCCCAAATTAGAAATATTTCCTTGTTGGTTTTCAGAATTTGAGAAAAGCCTAGGAAAAGACAACTCTAAGTTGACCAATCCAAGCATCTCTCCCCAAAATCTAAAAACCTACCCGTTCCCAACTTTCCACTCCACCAAATTATCAAACCACCCTATATTATTTAGACCCTCACACACCTTCACAAGTCTCACCAAAACGAAGCATTATGCCTTAATGTTGGTAAAAAAAGAAGTGGCAGTGTTTGAAGTCAAGAATTAAAGTTAAGTTTTAGTTGAAAATATGCATTAATAACTATAACCTGGGATGGACAATTTAGTTCATAGGAGTTTGTCAATTATGTTTCTAATATTTAGCATGCTTCTGATGTAAATATAATGAATGATCTTGATCTTATCATCTAAACTTAAGGATGTTATCAGTTTGTTTTTAAGATTATGATATTGTTAGTATTTGAATTTTCTGTTAAATTAGTTCTATTTAATTTATAGAGTCCAACAATAAAAGTTTAAGTGATCCTCCACATAACATTTTTTTCTTTGTTCTCAGATCAAGCTTTCTGCTCTTAGAAAAAGCAAAAGTAAAGTTAAGGACTAACTAAAATGACAGAGACATACAATAATACATAAGGAATGCAAACACATGCTGTTTGATTTAAAGCCACACATGTCAATTCACAAAAATAAAACAAAAATTAAAAAGTGCTAAATGAAACAATTATCTCACAACCCTAACACAAACATCAAAATTCAAAATCAATTACTTCTTATCTGATGCAGATACAGACGCAGGTCCATCTGTTTCCTCGGTGGCAGCAGTGGCTTCCAAATTCTGGCAAGCCTCCACGAGTTTTTCAGTAATTTCTGCATCAGTGTAGCCCTGATCAATAAGCTTGTCTTCAAGGATGGTGAGCTTGAGCTGAATCTGACGCTTGAGATCGTGCTCAAGGTTCTCCTTGTTGGGCTTCCTGGTAACACCAGCAGTGCCCTGATCCGCCTCAAACCCCTTCGTGTTCTCAGAAACCTTTGAAATCTTCGGCTTCACAAAGAACTTGTTGCTCTGAATGTACCCATTCGTACCCGACCCTCTTGGGGTCTGTAACCCTATTCCGTTGTACATATCAATCCACTGAAATTAAAATTGAAAAAATAAAAAGAACAAAAAGATTAGAAACACTGAGTTTGATGGTAATTCAGAGATATCATTCTCAAAGTTATCATAGCAAGGAAGAAACATTCTCTATCACTTAACAAATTGAACATGGAAAAAATAGTTTTATTGTAAAAATAAAAATAATAATAATAATAATAATAATAATAATAATAATGATAGTGATAATGATAATGATATGCAACACAACATTCATTGTCGTACACTAACAGATAAAAGCAAACTATCATAAGAACATAATAACAAAAAGTAAGAATCTGTGTAAAAGGGAGAAATGAGAAATACAATTTAATAGCTCAAATAACAATGAATATTGTTATTTTGATTCAATAAAAGTGACTGATGATCATGTCCATTCATTAATTTGCTATACAAACTAGAAGTTGCATTTAAGTTGTAGGATCGTCCTGCAGCAGCAGCCTGACTTTCTATTCACTTTAAAACTACAAAAACCGGGGTTTGAAACACAAAGAAGCCTCAATCATAAATTTCAGACCCATCATCATTTCTCAACCCTATTTCATTTTTTTATATGAAAAAGAATACAACTTAGAAAAATGGAAAAGAAACGAGAAAATATTAGTATAATTTGAAAATCTCTTACAAATGAAAAATAATATTTTACCCAAAAAAATTCTGTCGCCAAATGCCAATTTCCAAGGGAACTTTACAACTATTTGCATTTAAAAAAAAAAAAATTAAACCATCGGGCAAAGTCTTTTCGAATTGGCATAGAACAAAAACCCAAAGACAATATTAAGTGCACACCCCTGAAGGAATAGCCAACATGTGCGTGAACTCTGTGAGAACGAAAATTTCATATAAAAAAAATAACTACCGTGTGAACCCAAGCACTAAAACCTGCCCATTAATCAGATGCAGCATTCACCAACGAAGTGATCCATGTTTAATAGAACATGCAAAGATATAATAGAAGAAATAAGATTAGATTTTCGATCCCTTACAATTTCGCTGGAACAGCAATTGGTATGAAACAAGATTGGGAAGAATAACGCTTGGATCGAAGAAGAGAGATAGAGGAAGAAGGAGACTTGGAAATAGGAGTGGAAATGGACCAGGCTGCCTATCAGGGACCTTTGGGCTGACCTATTTAAAGCCTAGCTCGGCCTGACTTGTTTATTATAAAGGCCAGGTTAAGGCTTTTTGGAAAACCTGTTTAAATAAAAAGGTCGAGCTCAAGCTTTAAAAAAAGCTTGTTAGGCCTATCAGGCTGGCCTATTTAATATATATATATATATATATATTAAAACTTAAAAATAATATATTTATTTTTTAAAAATATTTTTTATTATGAAGGTGGATGATCAATCACTTTAAGAAATCACTTTGAAAATCTCATAAATGATTAAGAGAAACATATCTATAACTT
>PYAF01001788.1:509346-526322 GCA_007407185.1 Glycine tomentella
GCGGGTCGCGCCACACTTCACGTGGGTCGCGCCGCAGGCCAGAATAGCCTATTTCCACTCTTTCTCAAGCGTTTAAGCCTCCTTTCAAGGGATTCCAAGGCCTAATAATATCTCCTCATTTATAAGCTTCATCCTAAGCTTATCACGTGCTTAATCCAGGCTTAAACATATGTTTAAAAAAATTCAAGATATTACAGTTCACATGTTATCAACCTGTTCTATCGATGGAGACTCAGATTGAATTAACTATGGGATTTGCTGCACAAAACCAAATTGCCTGATTACTCGATCTGGTTGATGTCTAACCATGTGTGGACCCCATCTAAGATACCCAGAAAATAGTGAAATTAGCTCGAAATCCCTGTGGCCACGGTGATCCCTATATGGCATCCAACATACATCGTCCAATGTCAACCTATCTAACTACCTACGATAGGTTGTCACTGACAATGCCTTCGTAGCTTTCCGACGACATGCACGGGGAAACCTCTCATCGAACTTCAGATCTGGTATGACATTCCCAATAGTAGGAAAATGTTCATAGATCCAACACCGTATAAGAGGTAATAACATATTAATTAATATAATAACCACAGTATTAATGAAATCTTCATTTACTTAAATAGTCTTAACATTTAATACTTAATTGAAGTATTGAAATTACCTGTAGCAAAGAAATGTTACCGGCAAGGTGCTTCCCGTGATGCTGACATGCATAGTTTAAATTTTCATACATGTGGACTAGAGCGGCTGCACCATGCATATCCGGCCGACTGGTCCAGATCTCAAAATGCGTCTAAGAATACCACACTAATATGTGTGACACTCTTGTTCACAAACAAGGTACAACCAACTAGGTGCAGCAAATAGGCTCCGGCTGCTTGTACCTAATGCCTTGCAGCACACTTTGCAGCATATAACTCGCGGAGCCAGGACAGACGAATATATGCCCTGTGGCATTGTTCAATCTCAGCTTCAGCATCGTCAACTATCACCTCAAGCAACTCCACCAGTAATGTTATTGCCTCCCTCGTGTTAATCGGATCATACGTCTGGAAGGCTCCCATTATTGGGAGATGCAACAACGCCGCAACATTGTCCAACGTCAGACTCACTTCTCCGATGAGCAAGTGGAAGCTGCTGGTCTCAGGGTGCCATCGTTCGACAAACGCAAATAGCAATCCCTTGTCTCCAGTCTCCACACAAGTACGTATCAATGGGCTTAACCCAGTACCAGTCACTAACCCTTCAATCTCAGGTGTCGGTTTGCCAAATTTTGTAACTTTACGTCCATGAGAAGCCAGTTTCAACTCAACACGTTCCTGAAATAAATTTAAGTCAGTAACAAATATTACATTGATAAATATATTAAAAGTTGTATGCGGTTAAACATATTAATACCTCTCCATACCACACTCTAAGCGCTACATGGTTAATGTAGCCTGACCGAAGAATCTTCTAGGCCACCTGGGAAAGACTCTGACTCACTGGCAACATCGTTTGCCACTGGAATGTCGGGGTCCACATGTTCTTCTTGACCCCCACCATCCTCAGCAACTCGTTGTCTTCTTACGGATGTTGTAGGCCTACGATGTTCACCGCCTTCTTCTTCATCATCTCCAATGTGTGTTCCAGGCACTCGGTCGCCAACTCTCCCTAAAGCCCAATGCATACCTCTTGTTTTTGCCATGATATATGAAAAATCTTAATGGAGTTAGTCCTAAATTTCAAATAAACTCATAACTTCATCAACAACCATCTCATACCAATCAATTTACAATTTTTATGCTACACACATTACACACAAATCTTACAAACATATATACATACACCCATAATCAAGTGTTGAACCCACAAGGTACTAAAGGTCAATTTCAAAGCATATCCTACCTGTTACTCATACAATTTCCATGAGGTTCATCACTAAATCAAAACATAATGCCTACACATGTTCTCAAATTGTATATTAATCAAGTGTCACCCACAAGGTACTCAAGTTCAATGTCAAAGCATATTCTACCTTGTTACTCATACAATTTCCATGAGGTTCATCATTAAATCAAAACATAATGCCTACACATGTTCTCAAATTATATATTCTAACGATAATGAAAAATAACCTACTTGTCTTCATCATTACAGTACAACAATTGTACAACAAGCTATCTGGATTGTGTCATGATTGGAATATTATAAAGTTCGCAATTATCTAATGTTCTAAATAACTAATGCAAATCCATAAATTTATCACAACACATGTATTTCAAAATTTATCACAACATATGTATTTCAGAATATTAAATTATTTAAATATTTAAATTAATTAGCAAATATCTTAAATTACAAGCCTACGGATCAGTCAATCCGTAAAATTCATACGGATTACCTAATCTGTATGCCAGACACCACACGTAACAATGCAGACTCACCGGCGACGGACGCAACAATGGACCTCCACCACCAAAGCTGATGACGACAAATGAATAACCACTTGGAATGGGAGTTTGAGCGGAGAAGAAACCTGGTGGAGTAGAAGAAATCGCGGATATGTTGAGCGGAGGGAGAAGATGCGCAATCACGGGCAGTACGAAAAGCAAAAGTTTAAAACATTAAACTTATACCTAGGGGCAGTGTTGGAAATTCACTATGCATATATGGTGTATTGGAAATTCATCTAGTGTATTTAGCTCATCCCGTTTTTGAATGGGGATTGCTTGGCACAACTACATTTGTTATTTGCCCTAAGGACACTTTTTTTCCACCAATATCCTTTTTAGGAATATACGATTTAGTTGTTTATTGACAAGGGTGCAAATTAAAATAAGCAATAAAAACAAGGTTTTGTTGTACAGTATGTAAAAAATCATGCTTTTGTTGTTTTTTGAAAGGGTGCAAAAAAAAATGAAAACAGGATTTTGTTGCATATTGTACAACAAAATTGCGTTTCCATTGCTTTTGAAGAGGTGCGAAAAAAAAAATAAACAAGGGAATCATGATTTTATTGTTTAATTTTGTTGACCCAAAAACAGAACTACACTTTCATTGCTCGTTTCCCTCTTTTTCTTCCTCTACGAGAACAAATCTAATGATGGTGGGGCACGCGAACCAAGGCAAGGAGTTGCGGTGGTGCAATGGTGTTTGGACACGATGGTAAGGACGTGCAATGGTGGCTAGGTCGATGAGGGGCCTTGCGGTGGCAGATCTGAAGTTGGGAACAGTGCACGACACTGGTAATGGTGTTGTGTTCAGATCTAGTCGATGAGGGGGTTGCACAATGAGGTGGTGGCGCAATGAGGGGGTCCGTTTAAGGTGGTGATGCGGTAAGGCCAATGTTGCACAGTGAGGTGGTGGCGCACGACCTTGGTGTTGGGATAAGAGGGAGGGTTAAGAAAGTATTTTCTCACGTTTTTAGGTGCCAATAGAAAATGGGGTTGGAGTCAATAGCAACTCTCTTTTTTAAATCTTGTCTAAATCTATTTTTAAAATGGGCTTAGGTATGTAGTAACATCCAGGAGATTCAGCCTTTACTTCCTATAGTCCATTTTTGCTTCTTGCACTTCGAAAAGACTCCAATAGATATCCCTTACTCAGGCACCTCCTATTAGAAAATGGTAATTCCAAAAGAGTATTTCAAAATAGATACTTCGGAATATGAAAATCATATTCTAAAATAGTTATTTTGGAATAGGATAGCAAATTTCCCTACACCCCTTCTTCTTCTTCTTCAGTTATTCACGTATTTACTCGTTCTTTTATTCAGTTATTCATTTAGATTTGTCTTCAAATTAAGGAGAAGCCTGAAGACAACCTCTCCCTCTTCAATGTTGATGTTAGCGTCTGTGTCAGAGAAGAAGTGGTGGTCATCGAGGAAGTTGATCGACGAGGAGGCCTTGATGCCTAAAGAAGTCTGCAAACTCGACAAACGGCACGACAGCGACGCGCTAATTGTAGCGTCAACCTTGCAAGTAAAGTTCATTAACGCCTGCTTGCATAGCGCTGCGTTAAGAAGAGGTCAGAGAGGGCGAGAGCAATGGTCATGCTTCATGGGGAGTTAGGGTCAAGGACATATTTGTCCACTCACTTTTCTTATGGGTGTAGGAAGTAATTATTTGTTTTTCTTTTTACCTCTACTTTTATTTTGGAAATTAGTTTTGGACTTTTTTTCAATAATTTTTTAAATTTAAAGAAACAGAAAATGGAAATTAGTTTTGAACCTTTCTTTAATAATTTTTTAAATGTAAAGAAATGGAAAATGTAAAAAGAAAAAAAATAAGAGTACAAATAAAATTATCTTTTTAAGAATATTTTAATGTTGAAATTTAATTTGGGTTCTTAATTCACTTTTTGTGGTACTTTGTTGCCACATAGGATTTAAGAAATTTATGAAGTAGTGAAACCAATTCTTAACTTACTCTTATGAAACATGTGGTACAAGAAAAGTTTTGTTTCCCAAAAATTTAAAGTTAAGAAACTTTGTGTTTTCGAGTTTGGTTTTTTTTTTTTAAAAAAAAAAAGACATTTATAGGGACAATGTTTCTTATGCATGTTTTTTAGTTATGCTTTTCACAAAATTGTTTCCATGGGAAGGTGGAAATTGAATATCACACTGTTCTTTTGTTAGATCATTTAATGTGATCAATATTTAATGTTTTTGATAAAAACTAATTAGGTACCTGTAGGTTTGCACGAGTCACTCGACTTGTTGTGCACCTACAATCAATTATTTTTGTTATATTTATAGAAAAATAAAGTATTTTGAAATTAAAATGATGAATTTTACTCGCAATTAAGAGTGTCAAAGTTTATCAAAAAGACATGCAAATAATTGAAATGTTGAATATTGTTATAATTTCATGTTTTGTAAATAAGTACTTGTCAATTCCTTAAGTACATAGGTTGGAATAAACATGACTACATATCAGGACCCGCTAGAAGGCCTAAATTCATAAATCCTATAACCAACAAAAATCCTTCATTATAGCCTCCTCTGTTGTGTGTCACATATGCCTCACTAGCCTTCATTAAAATCTAATGATACATTGATGCAAATCCACATATATCACTACCGCTACTGTCAAATTGACACCTATAAGACACTCAATTAAAAAGTAAATGAATTCCAGCTCTTGATACAAAAGACCCAGCTAGAATTTTGTACACCACCCTCTTCAAACATAATCCAATAGCCATTGTGACTGCAAATAAAAGAACGAATCATATTTGAACTATGGTTTAATTATATAGAAAATAAACAATACAATGATTTGCATTTTAAAAATTAAATCATTTGATTATAAGAATCAGTTTGTTTTAAAAAAAAACTTGGATCATTCTTTTGAGCAAAATCCAATAGAAACCTTGTGATAAGAGCAATTAGCATAGTTTGTGGCTGCATTGGAGTTATTATGACTAATAAAGCAATGGTACGAATAAGAGCATAATAAAATCTGTATTCTATATCAGAAAGCCTTGTATTGTGTAGCCACAGGAGCAATCTCGTAGCTATTTGGTTATAAAGAATCATTTGCTTATAAGAATGAATTTGCTTATAAAAAATCAAATCGCAAATGGAAGTATAAACATTCTACATCTAGTGTCCTTCCATGAATAAGAAAATAAAAGATTCTCAACATGCCTCACAGGGTAATATGTATCTACAATCAATATATTGTTTCACTTCATCATTGCACTGAATTTGAGGATCAACTTCATTTTTCTGTAGGAACCATAGTTGTTATTCTATCGTTTTCCTTATTGGTGTACTTAAATAAGTACTTTATTGAAGTTTGATAATACACTTGAGAAAGTATGCATATTGTCTATCTTCATTTTTCTGAAGCCAAACTTCCTTTCGGATGCTGATGAAAGACAAAGGATATCGCCTAATCAAAAGTAGTAAGTGAAGACGTTATCAGACGCTTTGAGGCTATTTAAGGACCATCAACTTCTGATAGCATTGTCGATGTCCAAGAAGGTCCAGAACGCAGGATATTGATACAAGCCACTATAGAACCAATGAGATAGTACACTATCTTTGCAACTCTTGATAGACGTCTGATAGGAAAAAGCGAACAACAATCTACTGAGTGGCTACTTCCTTCATGATTATTTCCTTCCTCCCTTTCCTCTCAAATCACTCATTCTGAACTAGATGTGAATGTCCAATTCTACCCTGATTTCAGAGGACATCGCATCTTGGAATGGAAAACATGCAACAAGGTATAGAGAAGCAAAACGGATATTGGGACTCAGGTTCTTGATCCTGAGATGCAAAAGCTCGAACTGGAGAAGCTTAATTTACTTAGGCTTTGTTTGGGAGAGGGATTTTAGATGGGAAGGGAGGGAAGGGAAAAGTTTAGGTGGTGACATCTCCTTATTTGGAAGTTTTAATTTTTGAGGAAAAGGATTTGAGGATTTTTAAAACTCCTCTGAAATCCTCCAAAGTCTACAAATTGTTGTTCCCCCAATTTAGGAGTTTTTAGAAGGAAAAGTAATAAAATTACTATCCTACCCCAGTCAGTGTTAATAAAACACCAAAATACAAAGTACTGAATCACAATTCAAGAGTAAAATTGTAAAAATATCTTATTAATTCTTCATTTTCCTCTCTTAATATATTTTTAACTCCCAAACAAGGAGGAAGGAACTTTCCTCGTTTTCCTCCCTTTTCTTCCCCTTGATTCTCTTTCCTTCCATTCCCCTCCTAACTCCCAAACAAAGCCTTAAGCTCTAGAAGGAAGGATTCCCCAAGACTAATCCAACCTGGGACACTCTACCTGAAGAGGAGCAGCCTGCTCTCAGTGTCTATGGTGCAGACGGACCAACCATTTAGACACTTGCTCCTCGACAGACTACTGCTACTAATCCCAATAGCATTATCCTTGAGCATCTGCCAATAGAGTGCAAAGTTTACCCTCCAGGCGCAATCATCTGGAAGAGCAGAGAAGCTGCATCTGCTGATACACCCTTCTCCACTCCCATGGATTTACAACAACTGATGGATCGTATGTGCACATTCAACGTTGTTCTTCCCTGAGATCGCTCTCAATCTGACATAACCTTCCAAACTGAAGATGATTATTTGGCTAATCCAGAAGCTAGTTCATACTTCCCCCACTGGGAATTTTCAGCTTATGGGCCAGATCTCAGAATGAAACTATCTGCCTACAAAGAGGAATTCGATCCAAACAACGGTCTTCTGGCAAGATTCGCAGACACAACACTCGCGTGGCCTTCATGTTGGGAACTCAGTTCTCATGCTTGGCCACTTCAGACACTAGTTTTCGCATTGTTGTTGACAAGCCAATACTTTTTCAGAAGATCAAATGCTGTAAGGGAAAATAAGCTCTCCTTGAAGCTGATAAAGATAGTGTCTTAGTGCGTTTTATTAAAGCTCACCAAGGGAGATTGTTTAAATGCGAGCTTGCAGCACTTCAACACAAGTCTGAGCTCACATCTCTTGATGGTCAAACAATACACAGATACTACAAGAGTTCTGCTTTGGCTTTGAACCTGAAGAGAAGCCACCTGTTAATGCTTATCATCATCAAGTTGAACGTTGTTATCAGACTCTAAATCACGCTTGCTTCACTTCAGCAACTTCTTTTAACAGAATCTGCCTATGGCAAAGGGATTTCTATGTGTCGTCTAATCACATGTTTTCTTTTTCGGTGCTATTGCCCTATTCCCATTTGTTTGATGAGAAATCAGACAAAACAATTTTTCTTGGATATTCTCTATCTTCTAAAGCATACAAAATCTATAATCTAAGAACTCAAGTTGTAGAAGAAAGTATGCATATTGTGTTTGATGAATATGATAATACACTTGAGAAGAGAAGGATTACAAATCTAGAAGAAGAACTAGAAAGAAGAAGGATCAGCAAACATGCTCAGAATACTGCACCTTGCTTAGAAAGCCCAAAGAAAAAAGAAGATCTTTCTGAGGTAGCTCAGGAAGGCTCAGAAAAGCAGAGTTCGGAAAAGCAAAGTTCAAAACAGAAAATAGAAGCTGATATGCCTAAAGACTAGAGATTTGTTTCAGTGAAGTTTGACTAAAGTGACGGCTCAACTTGATTTGGTCCATAAATAGCCTCAAAAGTTCCATGAATTTGGCTTCAGAAAGAAAGTTTGACTAAAGTGACGGCTCAACTTGATGCAGCTGCAAAAAGAACTTATATAGTGAATAAGGACTTGGAGACAATAAGTCGACTTGTGGCTAGGCTAAATGACGAGTTGGAGTACATAAAAACAACAGTGAGATTTTGGCTTGAGAGAAAAGAAGATAAGTTTCAAGCCGATGGTGAAGTGATGTGCTTGTTAAAGAAGAACCAATGTAGTTTTGGTGATCAATGGATGAGTTGGAAGAACATTTGTATTTATGTTTCATGACTATTAATAGGACTAGAGACCTTGTGTTGAACCAAATCACTAACTCAACTTGATCTATTAAAGTGTCATATAATGACTAACTAATAAATTATTTACTCGTTTAGTTTTCAATTATTGACGATGTAAAAGTATTTTATTTGTATTACTTCAGTTCGTTAAGATTAAATATTTCTAAAATACAACTTACAAGGAAGTTATGTTGGTGTGTGTTTTTTTCATGTCAAGGATCTAATGTACATGTTGAATAAAAATTAACCTTTTAAACAATTAATCTAATTTGAGTTGGATAAGATATCTATAGGTAGTAAAGATTTATATAGCTAATATTATCACATGCATTTTAAGGACTACATATCAAAATTATTGGTTTGATCAAAATAGTTTTTTTTGTTTTTCGTTTAGAACCATGTATAGAAGTTCTGATATGCAAAATTTCGATCTTTAATTTAATAAAATTTTTCTTACACATTACTTAGGCAAGACACTTAATTTACACAAGTTTTGATCATTTGAAAAAACAGAAAAAGAAAATAGTAAATTACATTCACCTTTCCTAAGTTTAGAACTTATAACACTAAGTACTCCTCCTTATTTTCAACCTGCACTTATATACCCTCTAATTTTTTGTCATTTATTATATTGTGACCCTTTATTGCTCAGACACCGTAAAAAACATTAACAAAAGTTAAGCATGTGAATTGCACATGCTTTTTAATGATAATTTTTTCCAAAATATCCTTATCTTTTTCCTTGCTAAGATTAACAAAACAAACTTTTTCTTTTTTTTTTTTTTGCAGAAAGAAGGAACCAAAAACTCTTGTACATGTGTTTTATACATTATTTGAACTTTCAAATGAAAACCACCATCAAATATGCAAAATGGGAAAGTTTGAGTGTGAGGAGAAATAAAGGCATGAAAAAATCTCAATTGGTAATGGAAAATTCCATTAAAAACTTCATTAACCATGATTAAAATTCCACACCAATTACTATTACAAAGCAAAAACTTCAACTTTCTCTTGTAGATGATGAAGAATTTAAATTAAGAAACAAAGAAAATGAGAAATAGACACTAAAAGCATCTCTAATGGGATTTCTTGAAGGGTTTCTTAAGTGAAGATATTGTTTTTTTTACATTGAAGCAAATCTATGTGACAATGAAAGATTCTTTTATAAAAGTAAGATATGTATCTTATGCAAAAAACTGTTTGTTAATAATAAAAATAATATGTATCAATACATAATAATAAAATAACTAAGTGAAAATAAAAAAAAATATAAAAGTGTGAGTTTCTTGAAATTTCTTAAATTTTTTATTATTGGAACAAAATTATTAATGAATTTCTTATAATGACATGACACTTTGAGGACCACATAAAATAATGTAAGAACCACAAAAGTAACTTAAGAAATTCAATTAAGAAATTTTTATTGGAGATGCTATAACATGGACAACAAGTGTTATAATCTACAACACAAAAACTTCAATTTTTTTCTCTAGAAATCAGAACCTCAACTTCTTCCAAAAACCACACAACAACTCAAGCTCCAATCTGGGCATTGAATCATGTTGATGCATGGAGCGAGTTGTGGAGACATCGAGGTCGATGCACTTTTGGGAGTCCTCGATGGGCATAACGTGGAGGTTGTTGGATAGTGGCGGTGGCGCGATGGAGACTTCGAGGGGGTGCGTGTGGCAAAGAGGTAAGCAGCGAGGGATGGGGGCAGAAGAGGATGCTGGTGGGAAAGAAAAGAAAAGGGTAAGAGGGAGGTCGAAGAAAAGAGAATGGTAACAACCGCCAATGGGAATGTTGCGGTGGTGTTTTAATGGCGACATTTATGGCTGAGGGTGGTGGCACCAATTGAGTGGCACACTGGTGGTTGTTTAGGGTGATGCCACTGGTGTTTGGTGGAGTAATGGTTATGGAGGGTGGGTGTTGACTATCAAGGGTTTGGAAACTAAAGAGAGAAGTTTTTTTTCCTACCTGCCCCCGATTTTCATTATTAGCACCCTTTTTTTTTTACACACCAACATTCCCTTTTAAGTAGGGTTCTTTAGACTTTTCACTAAAAAATAAACAGTTAATTAATGGAGATGCTTTCAGGGGGTGCCAAAGAAATGTATTTTAACGTAGGGAGTACAAGTGTAATAAGTCCTAAACTCAAAGGAACGAGTGTAATTTTCTCAAAACAAAATTCCCTAATGACAATGACATTTCTTAACAATTTTTTTTTATAATATTTATGCATGTGTGCTTAGATTGATCATAACTAGTATTGGGGGAGGATGATCATAAGATTTATATATACGATTAGTCTTTGTGGAAGGGGTTGCGGTCTACATATATTTTGGGATATTCATTTCTTAGAGCATCTTTAATTGGAGTTGCTTAACAAAAAAATATTGTTTTGATATGCCACATGTAATTTTGAGTTGCTTAAAATTGGAGAAAGTGATTTATGTAAACAATTATTGCTCACGAGTTGCTTAACTTTGTTTTTTTAAGGAAAAATATATTAATGCAAGCCAAAGCAGGTATAAGCGGTACCTATAAGACTCCAAAGAAATTGCAGGAGCATATAAATTAGGTTAAATTGTAATTTTGGTTCTCCTATAATTTTAAATCCACAATTTTTTGTATTAAACATAGTGGCTTAACTTTGTATAAAATATAGGAGAGAGAAATAAAATATTTGAGTTAAACCATTGGCTAATAAAAATAACCACTGAATAGAAAATGTATTGAGTTGTTTTAGATTTTGGTAACATAAATAGAGTTATTTATATTAACATCATTGGAGATGCTCTTTCCTATTGACATTTGAGAATTATGAGCAACTAAAAAAATTATTATAATTAGATAGTATAATTTTATATTTTTTTTAATTTGTATGTATATTTGTAATTAAAAGGCTCACCAGAAAAGAAAAAAAAAATAGTCAAAAGACCCACGTCGAGTTGGTTTCATGTTTTTTCCCTTAATACTCAAGCATTTGTTGTTATGAAAATCCTCACTCCATTTATTAAGCACATTTTTACCTTTATGTGTTTGTGATTTTGCATGGATGTTGTATCTAATGATGTTGAAAGTCAAGCACTCTAAACATCAATTTTAAAAAACATATGAGAAAAACACATTTCTACATCGGTTGTTCATAAAACCGATGTAGGAAGTGTGTAAAATTTGTTAACCGACGTAGAAAGACATGTTTTAAGAAAAAAATATGGCTATAATTTGACTCAGCACCCATGTCCAACATGCAAATATAATTGTCTCCAAATCAAATTCCAATCCTAAATTAGTATAAAGAGATTAGCATATGAAATAAAATGATATAATTTGACTAATAAATCCAAATAATGAAATACAGGGATCATCAAAGATTTGGTCTTGCCATGCCACACATGGATCCTTTCATACTCATGTTCAAGCAATTCCCATGAGACTAATATGTTTTTCAAAACTTGTTTACAATTATTAATTTAATTGATTAATCAGGGATGATGATCTTGCTATGTTAAAAGACCAAAGCAAATGCAATTTTCTATGACTAATCTATCATACTGAAAAATTCTTCCTTAATGGTAGTGGGTTTTCATATTGAACTAAAAAGAAGAAGAAATGACATTGCATGTTGTGGAAACCGTAATTTAATAATCCATCACTAACTTTACAGATTCAACAATTACGTTCGTTAATCTATGATCATCTACCCCATAATCTCGAATTTCCTGGATAGGGGTGAAATTGACACATGTGGATTCATGAGATAATGTTCATACAACAAACAAGTAATGATTGAACCTTATTTTTTCATCCAATTCAATATGAAATGACTGATAGGGTACAACAAATGTCCATTTTTAAGGAATAAACAAATATGAAATGATGCCTACCTTCTCTAAGTTGTGCTTCTTGCTCCAAAGCCTCTAAGTGCAATTTGAGCTCCTTTATTCTCTGCAGTCAAATATGTGGTGTATCTCTGCATCATATGAGATATTGATAAGTTTGACTCTTTTTTCTTTTTCCCTTATTATGCATGCATACAAAATTTAATTTAGCTAAAATACTAAGACAATAATGCTACATAGTCAGAATAGCTTGATTGAATTCAGCCAAACTATACAAAAGCACCAATTTGAGTTTTGAATCTGTAATATCTTACTCAGAGAGTCTTGCTCTTATGGATAGCGGCAAGAGCCAATGAAAAC
This sequence comes from Glycine tomentella, assembly GCA_007407185.1. Lineage (NCBI taxonomy): Eukaryota > Viridiplantae > Streptophyta > Magnoliopsida > Fabales > Fabaceae > Glycine > Glycine tomentella. The sequence continues at coordinate 521,950 of PYAF01001788.1, forward strand.
AAGGGAACCTAGCAATAGTGGATACCTGGATAATTACAATTTCGATATTCTAGTCACTATTTTAGTATATTGTAAGTTACATTCCTTTAATGAATTAATGCTACTACATTTGTTAAGAACAGTCATTACCTCATTATTTTTAGCAGAAGAAATTTACAAGAGACCAAGGATAAGATATCCTATTACAGAAAGAGAAAAACAAGCACAAACTTAATGCCAAGCTTAATTTGTCCTGAATTTTCTGTGATTTGTCCTGAAATGTTTGTGAAATTGGCCAAACTTTTCTAATTATTTTGTGGGATTCAGGCAATAATCCATGGGATGAAAAGCTCATTTTTGGACAAAGTAAGACAAGTTTCAAAGCAATTCTTTCAACTTGCAAAGGAAGAAAAGCAAAACTATGCTAGGGAAAGGGAACCAAACAATATTGAAGGATATGGCAATGATATAATATATTCAGAAAATCAGAGGCTTGACTGGACTTGAAAGTGCTTCCTGAAGATCAGAGGAAGTTCAAATTTTGGCCTCAAAACCCCAATGATTTCAGGTATGCATTCTTGTCCCCTCCAACTCTCAATGAATGTTCTTTTTAACATGAAGTAACTAGCTAGTACTCTAGTAGCTCCAACCCATTTGATCTCTTTATTAATTTTCTTCTTTTACAAGTGTGTATTTAGAAATTTATCCAAATTAGGCGCGGGCATAGCATTATTATTTTTGGCAAAGGAATGAGCAATTTCCTCCATTTCTCTTGGGCTAGTGACACGAGTATTTAATCTCAATGGATATATTTCTCAATGCAGGAATATTGTCCTACAGTACACCGAAAACATATAAGGCTACTAAGTGAAGTAATTATTAAGGCCATGGCAAAGTCATTGAACTTGGAAGAGGATCTTCCTAAATAAATGTGGAATGAATATGGAGAGATAGCTGTTATATTTCTGAGATTCAACTACTACCCTCCATGTCCAATGCCTAATCATGCTCTCGTCATTAATGTTGGTGATCAAACAGAGGTAATAATTGAAGTTGCATATCTTTTCCTTCAAGTGTTTAGTGAAAAGTTTATTCAGATAGGGTCTTATACTTCATGTTCATTCAAATAGCAAACTTGTCAATAGAGTTGACTGATACAACAAAAAAGCTTGTCCATGATAACTGATAGAACTGACTAAGAACTTGTTAACAGACACTGAGCAATGGAATTTTTCAGAATCCAATACACAGGGCAGTGATAAATTCATAAAAGGAAAGGCTCACAGTGGCAATATTCTGCCTCAGATTCAGAAAAAGAGATTAGACTGGTGGAGAAGCTAGTGAACGAGAGACAAGGCCAACATTATACAGAACGGTGAAAAATTATTCTGAGATCTATTTCCAGTATTACTAGCAAGGAAAAAGACCAATTGAAGCTTCAAAGATTTGACGATGAAGCTGAATAGTTCTCGGATTAGTTAAATAAGACACAGTTTTTTTCTTATCAGCAGTTAAGGAAGAGAGACTGGAAAATGGAAATGTACTAAATTCAGTGTAACGAAATTGCAAGTTATGCCCGCTAGACTAGTATAAATTGAATTCATGTTGATTTGTTAGAGTACTTAATGGTTGAGATGAATGTTTTTTTTAGGATCCATGATATTGGAGTGAAGTATCACCAAATTCGATGATTATGTTGATGCGGAATATAATTACTAAGCTAATATATTGAAAAATATCTAAGTAAACTACAGTTAAAGAAAAGTTTGGCCAATTTCACACAACCTCGGATGAAAATAAGATTAAGTTTGAAGATATGATATTGTCTCTCTTAAACCTAAAGCTATTCCTGAATTTTTTGTGATCTGTCCTGAAGTGTTTGTTTTTCTCAATGCCAAACAACGATAATGTTACTTTAGGATGACACACAACTTCACATGGACAAATTCTAACATCTTGAAATTTTTCTTGTTCAAAAACAAAAACTAGCACAAAATACCCAAGTTAAAATATACTTTCAAAGCTCATCCGATGAATTCATGCATGATTCAACTGAATTTAAAATGGGAAAGATTGGAAAGATCATCTATTTTCACCAAAAAACATGTGCTAAGCCGAGTAATTCAACATAAGGGATATTCTTTAAAGTTGATAAGCACTTTACCTTTCATTTGGCACATGAAAGCCATGTTACTCTTGCCACCAAAATCTCTGCTTAGTAATAAATCCAGCATCTGGAGTCCGTATTCTCCATGACAAATTACCCACAAGTTTGTTGGATTCTGTGTGAAATTCATGTAATTGGCAGTCAAAGGTATCAAAGGTTGGATGAACCACTTGCCACTGAAATCAGCAATGTTGAAGCTATTAACAAGTACATCAGGATTTGGAGCAGGAAATTCTCCCACATCAGATTTCTTAGGTACACATTTCTTTCGTGACACTACACACTCATTGAATTCATCAACCACACTGGTTTCAAACAGGTCCCCACATTTAATCTGGAAAAATAAGAAGAAAAAAAAGATTCATGAGCAGGATTTAGAGACCGTGTAGGCTTTCTGGCGGTGGACAACACTTTGAGCACTACCACACTAGGAGCATATTAAACCCTCTTGTCCTGTGAAACCTCAAATCACCTCTAACCGTAAGGCCTGCTTTTACACATACATTGCGAGTGCTTGTGCCTTCCCCATGGGATAACAACATTGAGTGTGCACCCCACGTTGCCATATATACATATAATATTATTATAATAATATATTAATATATGTATATGTCTTCAACTCCAAATGTAACCTGTTACTATCAACCAAATCAACAAGATCAACATGATACCATTTAGAATGCAGAGGTAATCATAGCCCAAAATGGTATACTAAAGACTCTATAATAAAAGGAAAATATAATTGTCCTAGGATATTGCATACGCACTAGTTTTCATTAGCCAAGTTACAAAATTTAGTTTATATATGGTAATTAAAAGGTCTCATGATATGGTTACAACTACTTTTAATAACTTTACTATCCATATATTGATCATATACATATATATATATAAAGAGGAAGATGTTAAATTGTATCTTTTAATATTAACACATAACATCTTTTTTTTTTTTTAAATCGATATTAATGAACTCAATTTAACTCAATTTATTTATATTTATGCTATCGCACTCTTTTTTATAAAAATCAATGTTAAAATAATGACATTAAAACATAATTTCCATTAGTGATCCAAAATTTCATGTTTAGTTCAACCCTTCACAAACAATCCCAACCGTATATTTCTACATTTAAGGCAGTAGATTGTCCAAGGTTTCGCACAGCCTCAAATCCAATGACCCCAAATTTCAGAAATTGATTCCTGAAAATAAAAGGTTACACACTTACACTAGCCTATGGAGCCTAATTACTTAAATCAATCCGTAGAACAATAGTTTTTTCGTATTGCTAGAATTCTTCCGAGAAATATGATGCTTGGAACGGATACTTGTTTTAATAATTTTGAATAAATGCTTCTCAAATCGAAAATCAATAAATACTAAAATACAGTGGTAAATAAATCAAAGATAATTAGTTAACAAAGATATATATTTGTTTTGAAACAAAACAATGTCCTTGAGCTTACTAGACCAGCTTCAGAGAAAAATCTCAGCAAATCTGAAGAGCAAAAGAATTTGATTTACGAGTAGTTTAACACCTTTCATGCCATTTAACAATCGTAGCAAGAAGGCTGCCTGAATAACTACTCAATAATTACATATAGATGGTTCAATTTTCACAATCTTAAATAACAGAGACCCAAATATTTTTTTTAAAAAATATAATAAAATTGCATCAACCTTTACCAAAGCGATTCACTGAGCAAACTTGGAAGCGAAAATTGATGAAAAGGTTGAAAATTAAGAGTTAGGTATAGATAGGGTGTTGCATTCATCTCTAAGGCACGGAATCGTACAGCCAAAGAGACAAACTCCAGCCCCTTAAATCTACTCTTGTGCATTAAGAGAAGTAACACAGCGCAGAGGAATGGAGAGATGTGGATTGGATTGGATTGAAATCTTAAAACAGAAACATGTGACAGGCACATAAAGGTAGGAAGCAATACAAATGAGACTACAGCATGCGGTAAACCCTAAACACCAGCTCGAGGCTATATGAAGGCCAAAGCAACAAAGGTAGGGTTGGTACTTGGAGTGTTACTTTATACACTATAAGTTTTTCTTCATACACTATATAGCTACAGTGGAAATCCGAAATTGCCCTTCACTTTGTTTTTTATTATGTTGTCGGGATATAGTGTATATACTACGGATCAATGGATCCGGTAGTTGACGGATCAATGAATCCGTGTATATTCGACGGATTGAATAATCCGTAGTTAGGCCTTT
>PYAF01001788.1:526422-543976 GCA_007407185.1 Glycine tomentella
TTTAGGCCTAACTACGGATTATTCAATCCGTCGAATATACACGGATTCATTGATCCGTCAACTACCGGATCCATTGATCCGTAGTATATACACTATATCCCGACAACATAATAAAAAACAAAGTGAAGGGCAATTTCGGATTTTCACTGTAGCTATATAGTGTATGAAGAAAAACTTATAGTGTATAAAGTAACACTCTGGTACTTGGTAGGTGTTGGATGACGGTGGGCCTGCAACCTCCTTGTTATGGGCTTGGGTTTTATGGTTTTGTCACGGTCTATGTTATTTACACTTCTTATTCTCAAAGTTTACAATATATTTTTAAAAAGACTATATTACCCTTACCCAGAGTTGTTTAGAAGTTTTAGGGCCTAAGGCAAACTTTAAAAAAAAATGATTAATGTAATAATGAAATTTTATATTAATCTTTTGTCTTTTTAACATGTCAGATGTATATTTTCTATTTGACATTTTATATTACTACAATTCTATAAAGTATTAATTATAAAATGAGCATTTATCTATTGCTTAGGCTACCTTCTTATAGTATGGACATTTATCTTTTCCCCCCTTCTTTATGTGATGAGATATGGAGAATGTTGAACTCAATTGAATGGGATTCTTTGTAACGCCTCCTTTTTACTCTCTCGTGTTCGATTAATTTTAGATGAAATCTCGTTTCCACTGTGTATTAGAATTATTTTAGTTATAAATTTCATGAAAAATTTCTTTCTTCTTGCTTCGATTTTACAATTTATTCGTAACATAAACGATTCTCCCTCACCACAGTTTATTTATAATAAGAATACAGGCCATCAATACAGTCCAAAATATAGTTCATCATACAGTCCCAAATACATGCCAACACAAAATACAACTGATCTAAGTCTAGTACAACTCATCAAAATATCTTCATCATCTTCTCTTCATAGTCATCCACTGTTTTACTATTTTTCTGTTCGCTTAATTAAATTGAGGTCATCACAGGTGTCAACCACAGACACAAAATATAGTAAGTTTATGACAAACATAGTTTGAATAAAAACATATATAAAAGAATATACACACAAATGATTATAATAGCATTTATAAAATAATATGCATGCATGATTCACCCACAGATTAAATCACACCATCTACACAGCACACAGATATGCAACATACTCATCAAGTGATGCATGCTCATCTTCTTTATATGATGCACGATTTTCTCAACATCTCGTCATCAAATGGCCATAGTCAAGTTAGCTTAACACCTCGCGAATTGGATCGATCAGTCAGGATAGGTCCGTGTTGCAATAGGACTCACACCCATACTACATGTGATCATCATGGGTAGGTGATCTCCCCACAGCCACTATCCCCCAGTTCATTCACCCTTGAACGTTCGATCTCAACTCTAGCTATCTGACAACAACTTCACGGACTAGCCCCCGCTAGGCATATGCATATGAAAATGTATGAATGATTTACTTTTATCACATATTTTCTTATTAATCATTACTCTTCTTCTTATATCTCATACACCTCAAAGCTCAGCATCTTTGAAAACTCATGGCATATGCTTTTTAAACAACACATAAAGCTTCTTTCAACCATCACATAAAGCTTTACACAACATCTAAGCATACAACCATAGTTCAACTCCATAAATTCTTCAAAGATAAGTCATAGAATTCAACTACTTATTTAATCATATAATTCTTAAATTATCTTTATTACAAAGCTTCAATAAAACTCTTGGAATCCATAAATAATCACAACACACTTAACAACACAAGGATTCCAATTTTCGGTCCCCTCACCTTTTTATAAGGTGATAAATCTTGATTTTTACTACAAATATCATCCAAGGTCATAATGGCTAGCTTTCCATGTGTTTCCACCTTATTGGCTAGTTATTTTGCACCTTCCAAGTGGCTTGATTCTTGATTTTTCTACATTATTCTTCCTTTGTTCAAATTTTACATAGCTTCTCCCTTGGCCATCCTTTAATTTCGATCCCTACTCCTTGAAGTGCAAAATATCTTTTTAAGCTATAATGCTTTAGCTTTCCAAGTGGACCAATGACGAAAAGTCATTGTTTTTCTTCTAACCAAGTGTCCAATTTCTACATCCTTCTCCTTGATTCTTCATTTGCACATGAAATAGTAGGCTTCTAGGGAAAGTTTTACTAATTTTTCTTTATTTCACGTGGAGTAGCCAAATTTTAGGGATTTTTATGTTTTTTCTTCCATTCTTAAGTTTATCCCAAAACCCGTTTTATTAAAATACTCATTCTGGATTTGTTAACCATTGGATCTTTTTAAAATTTTAAGAATACATTACTATCCAATATATCTAACTTTTGACCGTTGGGATTTTTGAAATAATACCTAGAACTGTCTACGTGTCCAAAGGAGTCAAGAGGAAGTTTTCTTCAAAAAAAAATCTTCTTAATTCATTATTACCTTACTTTACAATTGGACCAATGGCATGTCTCCTAGCTTTCCCATCAACCAAGTGTCCCTTATCTTGATAATTTTACATCATTCTCATTTCCTTTCAAGTTGCACTTTGGATTCTAGGCTTTGGGGTGCAAGTCTCATTTGTTTTCTTGCGTTTTAGGTTATTAGTTAGATAGCTTAATCTCAATTCTTATTGGTCCATCTTGCCTTGAATTATTAAAATTACTAAACTAACTTATTAGGAAGGTCTATTTCTCCTATAATTAAGAGAAAATTCTATAGATTGTATCTCTCCTTTTTCCTAGGCTTTTCGGATGCTTGAGTTAGCCTAGATTGACCTCTTTCCCAAAATATCCACTGAAATTCTTAGAAATTCTAATTTATGTTTTCTTGTCATCCACTATGTTAATAATTTATTATCTAACGGCATTTCACCCATTTTCCAGGTTTCCACAAAGTTTCTACAGTTATTTGGTCAGTTTTGACCTAAAGGGCAATTTGGTAATTTCACCACTCACCCTAGGGGTATAATCGTCATTTCTAAAAATGTTCAGGGGTATTTTCATCATTTTTCCTAAATCCTTTTATACTATCTTTAATTAACATTTTACCCAAGTATTTCGAACATACACCATCAATTGACTGTAGTTCTTAAAATTTTGGGGTGTTACATTCTTCCTCTTGAGAGTCAAAAGGTATTAGATAGTTGAGATGAGATAAATTAATTTTGTTAGCAAAGATTGTGGTTAGGCATGGCAACCGGGGCTGTTGGGGCCGGTTTTCGTGTATACCACCCCCGCCTCCGCCGCTCAAATCCTCCCCCGCCCCCGCCCCCGAAAACCGACGGGGGTCGATTTTCCCCGCCCCGCCCCAACCCCGTGAAAATCTGACTCAACCCATTATCGGCCTCGGAGCTCCCCATCATAACCGTCACAACTTGCTTATACGCGTAGTGGAGGTGGCGATGAAGGTTTACTCGGAGAAAGAGAAAAGGAAGGTTGATATTTTGCAGGGGATGCAGGGGATTGAGGTGGCGATGAAGAGGTTCGAAAGCTCCCTCAACCTGAAGCAGAACGCCACCGTTTCGTCGTAAGTTCTCATGACCCCTAACTCCTAACTCCTAACTCCTTCTTCAGCCTCAGCCCTCAAGAAATCCTCCAGATCCATCATCACGTTCATATCCTCAACCTCCGTTAACAACTTCCAAATCCGCTCCACTGCGTGGCACTCACTCGCAGCCTTCTCCAACATCTTTCTCTCCAACGGGTGCGGGTGCAGGTGCGGGGGCGGGGCGGATACCACGGTTACCAAAACCGCCCCCGCCCCCGAATTTAACAAGAGGGGAAAAACCGAAACCACACCCGAAACCGCTCAACTCGGTTTTTCCCCATCAAAATCAGATCGGGTGTGGACGGGTGCGGGCGGGTGCGGGCGGGTGCGGCCCCCATTGCCATGCCTAATTGTGGTGGGCTAGGTTTTTGCAACCTACATTGCTTTAATTTATCTATGTTAGGGAAGCAAGAGTGAAAATTTCTTTCTAACGTAGACACTGTGATTTCCAGAATTTTCAAAGCTAAATATTTTTCAGAGGGTTTTTTTTACGCAACTTTTGGTCATGCTTGGCGTAGTATCTATGAGCTTTTCATGTGTTAATAAAAGAGGTTTATAGGTGGCAGATTGGGTCTGGGGAGAGTATTCGAGTGTGGAATGAACCATGGCTGAATAGCAAATTTCTATACAACATGACCTTGGTGATTTATGCATTAGTGGTCTACTACTGCATTTTGAAAACACATGGAATATCAGATTATTTCACAAATCTTTCATGAGCATCTGGTTGCATTGATTTTACAAGCCCTGTTATTCAATGCAGTTAAGCAGGATAAGCGCATTTGGGCACCAAAGAGGAGTGGTAAATACATTGTCTGCTCTACTTATAAATTGTATATGGAAAAGCTTGTTGACACATCTCAACTAGCAGTCAAGGGTACCTAGAACTTATTGTGGAAATTAAAAATCCCCCAAAAGATCAAATTCTTCTTATGGAAACTATGTAGGGATTGTTTGCCTACTAGAACTCGTCTTTGCAGCAAGGACGTGGAATGTCCTTCCACCTACCTAATCTATGAAAATGTCTTTGAAAATGGTTGGAATTTATTTGTTGGGTGTGGATTTAGTCAGTCCTGCAAGTAGAAGTCGATGTTGTGGAATAAAGTGGAACCATATATGACTGGTATAATAACCATGGTTTAAAGCTTATTTTTTTGGGTTTTGCTGTGAGCTACGCCAAGAGCGTGGGAGCCACGCCAGGAGCGTGGGAAGTGCTCTAGAAAGTTGATTTTCACTGGAGTGCCATGCCAGGAGCGTGGGAGCCACGCCAGGAGCATGGGAAGTGCTCCAGAAATTGGTTTTCTTCTGCCAGCCCACGCTGGTAGCGTGGGAGTCCACACTGGCAGCGTGGGAGTCACGTCAGAGGCCTATAAAAGGCCCAAAAGCTTGGAAACCTGGGCATTTTTCTTCCTTTCTTCTTCCTCCTCCGTTCAGACCTCCATTAAAGCTTGCTCCAAGCTTTTTAGGACCCATATGAGAGCCTAAACACCTCCCTTAGACCTTTGAGTGTGAGAGGAACTTATGGAAGCTTGAATCCTTCAATTTCTGCTCTTGAAAAACCCCTTTGAGTGAGGAGTGATTTTTTAGAGGAAACACTCAGAGAACTTGAGAGTGGCGAGGAACCATAGCTTGGGAAGGACAATAGAGCTTGAGGAAGCTATCCTGAAGTCTTTCTGGTCGCCACTGAGGTAAGAGACTCAAGTTTCCCCGTTTAATTTTGATCCTTGGGATTCTCTGTGAATAGTGACCCATATGAGTTGGGGCTAGAATTAGCCCAGGGTCCTGTAGAGAAACTTGTTTAGAGCGAGGTATAGAGGAAGGATTAGCTTTCAGTTTTTGATTTAGATAACTTTGAATATTTGCTATGTGACTTGTATGTGTGGCTTGTGTGATAAGTCACTTATGGTTTTGGAGCCATGCCAGAGCCTTGATTATACTTGTATTGATCCTGAGAAGCTAGTGGAATGGTGTTGTGGTTAAGTTTTAAGCCATTCCAGAGTTTTGGAACCATGGGGCTGCTGTGAGATTATGCTCTGTTAGGTGAGCTGCATTGAGTCTGTGACGACTCAGATGCTTTATAGGCAGCCATGGTGGACCTTGTATGGTCTGAGAGCAGCCTAGTAAGGGCTTGTTCTGATTGAACCTTAGGATAGAGGAATTATGATATGTTATGATCTGTGAATTGAATGCTTGTTAGCTTGGTTTTGATACGAGACTACATATGCCTTGTTTAGGGCTTGATTTTGAGACTGTTGGTGGCGGGAGCCACAGACCAGGGAAAGAACTGCAGAGTGATACTTTGCCGTAAGTTCAGTGTCCCTGGGGAGATGAATTCCCATCTTGTGTGCCACGCCACACTCCGGGGGAGTGGTGGTCATTTCATGATGCTTGCATTGGTAGTTGCATCCTCATAATGATATATGTATGCATCTGTGCTTGATTTGTGATCTGATATGACTGTGATAGATCTGTTGGCCAATAGATAGATATGGACCTTCCTAGGAGATGGTGGTTTCCTCCTAGCATGGCTGGCTCTTGGTTGAGGTAGCTCCCAGGGGATTGATTCCCACAGGCCAGGGGATTAGAAGTTGAGGTAGCCCCTTCTATTCTCGAAGGTACCATATATTGTGCATCCATGCGAAGGGTTAGCACCCAATGGGATGGCACAGGTGTGAGTTCCGGACTCTCACTGATATAGGCGTTGAGGTAGCTCCGCCAGGCGTTGAGGCAGCTCCGCCATGTGTGTATGATATGCTTATAATGTAGTGAGGGCCAGAGGGCCAGGCCAGTGGGCCATGTGCTTGTGATTGCCTGATGTTTGTGTTATGGAAGTGGGCCAGGGTGGAGGAGATGTCTTCATGGACCCTGAGCTTACTGAGATGTGTTATCTCACCCCGTGTGGGGAATTATGATTTCAGGTGACTCTTCTGGAGGAAGAGAGCAGTCTCAGGGCCCTAGTAGAGACATTTCTGCTTAACTGAGGAGCAGCAGGGAGAGCTTGTAGGCTCATTTTTGGATTATTTTGCTTATATGTTGTACCCTTGAGAAGGGATGGTGTGTGTGTACACCTGATGCTTGTATAGTTCTGTATACCCTCTGTGAGGGCAGTTATTCTTTTGTATCACACGATGTGGTGTGAGTTCTGATGTATATGTTTGTACATAACTATTTATGACATGTATATGGGACTTTTCTCCTGAGTATAAATGTTGTATATTTGATAATCTGCCTAAGTCTTTTAGTTATCTGTCTTTATGATTATGTTATGAGAAACTGGATCAGCAGGGGCGTGCCAAATGTGCCTTGTGTGTGTGAATCTTATGTGATTTGTTGTATTCCATACATAATGAATCAAGAAAAGCGATTTTGTGCTTCCGCTGAGTTTTATAAACTTTGTTTTAAGCGCTAATCTGATATTAATAATGATAACACGTCGGAGGCCTACGGGGTGTTACAACTGGTGTGAAATTTTTACTGAATTGTGTTTCACTTTGTTCAACCAGCTTGATGACAATGATGGCACTGTAGTAAGTATGTTGTTGTGGAGCTTATGGTCTGGGATAAATGACAAGCTTTGGTGTGGTGTTGATATGAATGATGCTAATGTATGTGCCAGAGTTGAATGTACTTGGAAAGATTGGGTGACTGCTCGGACTGTGTATGAATCCTTTAAAGCCATTGAGCCTACTTTTACTCAATCAGTATGGTCTCCTCCAACTTTGGGTTTTCTAAAGTGTAATGTTGATGCTGCCTTTGGGAGCCTTGATCACACAATTGGATGGGGGATTTGTGTTAGAAATGATGTTGATTGTGTTATTGCTACAAAAACTTATGTGTGCTAGGTATGCTATGATGTCATGCAGGGTGAAACTCTTGGTCTAATGTTCACACTAAGATGGATCTCAGGTATGGACTATGATGTTGTTGTATTTGAGATAGACTGTAATCTGATTGTTGACAAAATAGTTTCAGCCAAGGAGGATTTATCAGAGGTGGGGCTGATCTTGAACGAGTGTAGAGGTATCTTATCCCATAATCAAAACTTTAGTATCAATTTCATTAGGAAATAAGTCAATATGGTGGCTCGTGCTTTGGCAAAGGCATCCATATCTTATGCTTGTTCCATGATTTTTAGAAACATTACTACTTGTATTGCTTGTTTGCAAATGAAATGATTTGAGGTTGCTTTTGTAAAAAAAAAAAAGTATGAAATAAAATTAAAAGGAGACAATAAAAGTATTTTAAAGTAATTAAGATAAAATGATAGGATCTGAAAATGAAAAGAAATATATGTTGATATTGTCTATTGCAATCACTTGATATCAATCATCTACTTTAATAATTGACTTTAAGTCTTCAAAAGAATGTGAAAATGAGGAGAAAAAAAAAGAAAATAATGGGATAAGAAAATCGAAAATAAAAATATTAAATTTTGTAATATATGTATATATATAAAGAGAGAGAGAAAGAGAGTAATTGTTTATTTTCTTAATTAGTAATTAATTATTAACATTGTAAATGGCTTATTTTCAATTTTAATGGTGAAATAAATAAATTTCTACAATAAAATAATTTATTCTTAATAATTAATATAATTATTGCAAATATATAAGCTAATATTATAGTTTTGCAATTTCTATACTATGTGAATTAAATGAAGCAATATGCATTCATGATTGAAAAAACACAAGGGAAGCAATATGAAAGAACATGGGACAGTTAAAAAAAAAAATAGCATGAAACTTGAAACATGCTTAGGTAGTTGGGCCTTAGGTAAAGGCTTTGCATCATCGCCAAATGTCTATTATGTTGAATCCATATTCATGGTTTTAATTATGACAAATCATTAGCGATGCAAATTGAAAGGATGATGAAATTAAGTAATGACTAACATTTCTTCTTTACTGTTTTAGTGTTTATTCCCTTAAGAAACAAACGCGTTGTTTCATTCTAAGCATAAATCAACTGTGTGACAATGACTATGAAGTTAAGTTTGAACCCAATGCTTCTGATTAAAGAAGCACCAACTGGAAAGGTCTTATTGTCTGGTATAAGGGAGAGAAACCTCTATAGGATTTGTCTAGAATCTTCACCAAGCCAATCGTTTAGCAGTCTTTGAAATTGATAAGTGGCTATGGCATAGAACAATAGGTCAACTTAACATGAAAACCCTTTCTAGGCTTTCTAAACACAACCTAGTAAGGGGTCTACCAAACATTAAGTATGAAAAAGATAAAATCTGTGAGGCTTGTGTCAAGGGTAAACAAACCAAATCCGATTTCCACCCCAAAAATGTAGTATCATCTTAGTAAGTCCTAGAGTTACTACATGTTGTGTTGGATATAGGGGGAGCATCATGAAAAGTGAAAGACTTTGATTCAGAAATGTGTCTTGAGCTTTCAACATGCTTGAAGTTCCTTGAGGTTTTGTAAATGAATCAAGTGTAAGACAAAGGCAATCTATTGATCCTTGCATTGCATTCATTCATTCATTAACAAGCTTAAATGCTTTTCATTAAAACATCAAAGCTTTTATCTTTTTGGTTAAGGATTTAATCTGATTAAAAGGTTTTTTGGAAAAGTGATTTTTTATTGTTTTAATCGATTACTTAATGGTATAATCGATTATTTTGTTCTTCATTCAATCTGGAAAAACCTTCATGAACAACTTAATCGATTACCTATCGGATTAATCAATTATTTGGCATTTGATTGAAACTGAACTGCTTTGTTAAATGTTTTAATCAATTACATAGTTAAAATCAAATTTTAAGTTTTGCTGGAATAATCAATTACCATCATCCGTAATCAATTACATAGGCCATTTGGTAAAAGCCTATTTTATGACTTAATTGATTACCAAAACTTGTAATCAATTACACAGTTCATTTTGTGAAACTGAGCCTTCTGCCTTAATCGATTACAGCTTGGTTTAATCGATTATTTTGCTCGTTACTGGAACCCAGAAACCTTCTTGAACATTTTAATCGATTAAGTGATAATTTAATCGATTACATAAGCGTTTTAATCGATTATCTAGCGCATTTAATCAATTACAGTTAGTTACAAAATCTGTTATAAATAAGTTTGAAGGCTTGGCTTGTTTTCTAACTTGACCACTTCGTATTTTTGAGTATACACAAGCCTTCTAAGTCTTTCAAAGTGATTTTCAGGGTTCTATTACTTCTTGCTTCATTCAAAACATTCAATGGGTATTTGAATGATTCTTGAGCAAGAAACTTTTCAAGGTGAAGGAAAAACATGTTCTGATTTTGTTTGCTATTCAACCTGACTTAGTAACTCATGTGCATTACATTCATTGGATCATCAGGTTGTCTCTCTCCTTAATCTTTGTTTGTAAATTCGTTTTGAATTTCTGTTGTAATTGGCTATTGTAAGTGGGTTCTTCTTGCTTGGGTCTAGAGAAAGGTTCTCTAGCTAAAGAACAGAGTAGTGTTCTCTGGTTCTTGCTCTTCAAAAGTCTAATAGGGTTTTAGATTTCTATTCTTTATCTAGTGTTGATAAAGGGAGGTTTTGTAAAAGCTTGTAAGAACAAAAATTTATAATAGTGGAACTCTAATTCAGTGTGAATTAGAAGAACTAGATGTAGTTTATGTTGTGAAGTGAACCAGTATAAATTGCTTGTGTTTTTGTTTTTCTATCTCTATTACTCATCTTGTTCATTGATTTTTTGATTCATATCCATTGTCCAACAAGTTCTGTTTTGAGCTATTGATTTCTTGGGGCTGAGTTATTTGATTGAGTAAAAAGATTTCTTGGTTTTGAAAGTGATAAAGATCCTAAACTCTGATTTGAATTAATTTTAAAATACCAAGCTTTTAACTAATTCACCCCCTTCTTGGTTATTGTAGTATTCTTATTATTTTCAATTGGCATCAAGAGCTAGTTCTTGAGAGTTATTCAAGATCACTATTGTAACACCCCAACATTTCTATATGTATTAAATTAATAGAATATTTTACATCGATTAGTAGTACGTGATCAAAGAGCCTTATATAGACTAGAATTTAGTAAGATTACAGAGATATGAACAGAATAAGAACTAGATTACCCTCTCTATAAAATAGAAATTACAAGAATACCCTTAAAAACAATTACCAAAATACCCTTGGACAATTTTAAAAATGACGATTAGGTCCCGAGGGTGGCAAATGACCAAAATACCCCTTAGGTCAAAAAATGCTCAGATGATTTTGGAAAATTTGTGGGAACCTGAGCATGAAATCAAATACCTTAGATGATTAATTATTAACTAAATAAAGGACAAGAAACCATGAATTAGAATTTCTAGGGATTTTTATAGAAATTTTGAAAAGAGCTCAATACAGACTAACTTAAGTATCAGAAAACTATAAGAAAATGATAGATGTAATCTTTGGAATTTTCTACTAATTTTGGGATAAATAGATGACTTTATTAAGATAGTTTAGTAATTTTATTAATTGAAATGAAATTGACCAATAAGAAAATAGGATTGTTATTTCATGAAACTAAAGGAAATAAGTGTAAGATTTGGCCTAAAAAGCTAGAATGCTACGGTTATGAGTGAAAAAAAAAATTCTTGGCAGCCATATAATAGAGAGAGCACATGTTATAGAGCAAAGAAAGAAGTGGTGGGGGACAAATCCAAAGAAAGGAAAAGTAGCCAATAAGGTGATGCTTTGTGGAAAGTAGTAGACAAATGGAATCTTTCATAAATGCTTGGATAAGATGAGGTGAAATGAAGCTCCCCCAAAGCTTGTAGTGGCCGTGCAAGAAGAGAGAGGAATATGATTGCATGGCACAAGATATTCTTGTGACTGACCAATAAGAACACAACACCTAAGCTTGGAGTCATGAGGACTTAGGAATAATTTTTAGTAAAAATTCAAGAATTACCTTCTCTAAAAGGCAAGGGGGACCGAAGCATGTGGGCAGCCAAGGAGTGAGAGGAAGCTACGTACACTTCTCTTTTTCCATTTCCAAAGCTTTGTCAAAAACAAATTCAAGGCAAAAGAGTAGTAACCGTAATCCACCTTGTCTTTCTTTGCCATTCTTTTCATCACCTTTCTTTATCTTGCTATCACTTTCATCCTTTTCTTATAACACCCTTTCATTCACAAAGCAAAATCCTACTACCAACCTTGATTAAACCACGTGGAAGCTAAGGAGTTAAGGAGCAAGCTTGTTCAATTTTTAAGAAAACAAATCAAGGTATGGGGAAGTCCTTGATAAGCTAAGTTTAAATATTAACTATGTTTAAAATTAATATTTGTGCTATTAAAATTTTAAGATGGATTATTTGGAATTGATGGAAGGACTTCAAGGACCTTAAATATATGACATGAATGAACTCTAAACTATGGATTTAAGCGTTAATAATGAGATCATTAACTTAAACTAACTTTAGTACAAAAGAAGTTCACAAAATTTTATATGATGCTTACACAATTTTTATGTGATGCTTACAAACCTTTTTATGTTTAATGGATTTGATTTAAGGTGTTTAAGAATTATTTTGCTATAAGTAACATATTTTTATCTTCTATAAGTTAGTTTATTATTCTTGTCATGTTTTCTTTAATTTAAATAATTCCTTGAATGTTTATTTTGTTAGTATAGAATCATATTGAATTATATTAATTGTGTAAGATACAATAGACTAAATATAATTTTCTTTTAAGTAGTTAATATTTCAAAAATTAAAATGGATTTAAGTAGTGATGGCCGTGTGAGATTTGTTGGTTTTGTGAAGATGATATCTATGTTGTTTATTCCATATGGCTTCAAATAAATTAATTTTTTTTTATAACACACCAAATGAATCAATGATGAGAAAAGATGAGATGAGAAAAATATTCATGCATGTTCCATATGCACATACCCAGCGGGGGTTAATCCGTGAAGATGTTACCTCATGAGGAGGTTTGTCAGATAGCTAGAGTTGAGAAAGAGCGTTCTATGGTGTTGAACTAGGGGAGAGTGGCCGTGGGGAGATCACCTACCCATGATGATCACATGTAGAGTAGGTGTGAGTCCTATTGCAACACGGACCTATCCTGACTGATCGATCCAACTCGCGAGGTGTTAAGCTATGCTAACCATGGCCATGTTTTGAGAAGTTGTGAAGTCATGCATCATGCATATTCTATGCATCTTGTAGTATATGGGTTGTTTATAAGATTATTCTTTTATTTAAATTCTGTTTTTATTTAAACTCTGTTTCTGTTTTTATTTAAACTCTGTTTATCATGACTTACCCTGTGTTTGTGTCTGTGGTTGACACCTGTGGTGACCCCAAATTACTTGGGCGAGCAGATGAACAGTGATATTAACAGTGGATGATTGTACAAGAAGATGTAATGAGGACTTGGTGGTGATTTCTATTTTGCTATGTATTGTGGATTGCTTAAGTATTGGACTGTATGATAATAACTTTTATGGACTGTAATAATGGACTGTATGCTATTTGAACTTAAACACCGTTAGATGACGCTTAAATTTTCATATTCGTTTGTTTTATTTTAAAACATAAAAGGAATTAGTTTTAGGTTACTACTATTTATATATATATATATATATATAAAATTTCAAGAAACAAAATAATAAATTAAAAGGAAGCAGAAGCGGTTGTTACAACTATCTTTTCTTCAAAAAGAAAAATGAATACCTCACAAATTACCTTCAAAGAAGATGCTTCTCTCAATCGTCCTCCGATGTTTGAAGGAGAGCACTTCAGTTTTTGGAAAAATAGAATGAAAATATTTATTCAATCAAATGACCCAGGTGCTTGAAATGCTATAGAAAAGGGTCTTTTGATTCCTATTAAAACTGTTGGCAATGAAATGATTCCCAAAGAATAGGATGAAATGAAAGATGCTGAAAAGAGTTGTCCAATATGATTTTAAAGCTAAAAATATGATTACCTCTGCATTTTCTTCTGATGAATTTTTTAAAACAGTGAGATGCACAAGTGCACAAGAAATGTGGGAGATGCTGGAAATAACTCATGAAGGCACTGAAGAAGTTAGAAGATCAAGAAAACATGCCTTGATCCATGAGTATGAGATGTTCAAGATGAACACCACAGAAAGCATTTCTCAGCTACAAACAAGATTCACTCATATAGTCAATCATCTTCTGGGTCTTGGGAAGATCTTTGATGTTGAAGAATTAAACATCAAGATCTTGAAGTGTCTCATAAGAACTTGGCAACCAAAGGTGACAGCAATCAAGGAATCAAAAGATCTATCCAAGATGTCCATGGCTGCACTATTTGGTAAGTTACTTAAATATGAGCTTGAAATGTCTCAACTAACTTGTGCTGAAGATGCAGAAAAGAAAAATAAAAGTATTGCATTAAAAGTTGCATCATCAAAGTCTGAAAAAGTGGAAGATTCAAGTGAAGAGGATCAACAGGACAACATGAACTTGATTGTCAAGAAGTTCAGCAAGTTCTTGAGGAAAAACAAGAACAGAAAGTTCACAAAGAATAACAACAACAAAAGGATGGACAACAATTTTACTTGTTTTGAATGTGGAAAACCTGGCCACATCAAATCAGAATGTTCAATCTTTTTGAAAAAACAACATGGTGACAACAAGGTGAAGAAGGAAGGAAAATCCAAAAGAGCCTACATAGCTTGGGAAGATAATGAGTCAACAACTTCAGAATTTTCAACTGAAAATCAAGAAGCAAACATATGTCTCACTTCCACAATCAATAAAGAAGATGATGATCTATCAATTGATGGAAATGAGGTAAATTCTGAACTTGAACAAGCTATTAATGTTTTCCAAGAAATGCATGAAGAAGCCCAAAAACTTGCAAAATCCAATAACAAGCTCAAAGGAAATCTTAGATGGCATGTTGCAAAGATTATTGAATTGCAAACTGAAATTTACAACTTAAAAAGAAGAGAATGAAAAACTTTTTTCAAGTTACAAATTAAATGGATGTGTATGTGCTTCTTCTTCTATTAATGTCAACAAATACAATTTGTTGCAAAAGGATTTTGATGAGTACAAAAGAAGTCAAGAAGAAAAATATATGTTGCTTTTATCCAAGAATAGTTATTTAATTGATCTTTTGAGAAAGTTATACAAAGGGAAATGCAACTTGGCTGATATGTTAAGTGTGCAAAAGTATGCTGGAGATACTTTTGGTTTGGGGTACAAACAAGATTCAAAATCGTTTGGAAAAACTGTATTTGTGCCTCCAAAACAGAAGAATCAAAAGAAGTTCAAAAACTCAAAGATCAATCAAAATGCTCTCTTGAGAAAATCATCAAAATCTGTAACATGCAACTATTGTATGGAAAAAGGACATACATCTTACAAATGCTATGCTAGGAGATTCTATGTGCCTAATGGAGATTGCATTTGGGTTCAAAAGAAAAAGGAAGCTGCTAACCCCTATGGACCGAATCTCAATTGGGAACCTTCCTTTATAATAAATTGATTTGATTTTTGCAGGTATATCTAAGAGCTAGATCCTCATTATGGCACCTTGATAGTGGATGCTCTAGACATATGACGGGTGACATGTCTATGCTTACAAATCTAACTCTTAAAGAGGGAGGATTTGTCACTTATGGTGATAATAACAAAGGAAAGATCATTGGAGAAGGCAACATAGGAGATAGCTTCAAAACCAAAATCAGAAATGTTCTTTATGTGGAAGGGTTGAAGCATAATCTTTTAAGTATAAGCCAACTCTGTGATAAAGGATTTAAAGTCTCATTCAATGAGAATTGCTGCATGATTTGTGATGGGCAAAGTGGTGAAGTGATTCACATAGGTAAAAGGAAAGGTAACATTTATTTACTTTCAATTGATCATGCATTCTTTCACAATACTTCATGTCTATTAAGCAAGATTGATGAATCTTGGCTGTGACATAGAAGGGCAAGTCACATTAACATGCGTCATATGAACAAGCTAATTAAAAGTATTTAGTAATTGGTTTACCCAAACTCAAGTTTGAAAAGGACAAACTATGTGATGCTTGTCAAAAGGGGAAACAAACAAAAAATTCTTTTCAAAGTAAAAGCATTGTTTCCACCTCTAGATCCCTTGAATTACTTCACATTGACTTATTTGGTCCTTCTAGAACTATGAGTTTAGGAGGCAATTATTATGGGCTTGTCATTGTAGATGATTACTCTAGATTTACTTGGACTCTGTTTTTGA
This sequence comes from Glycine tomentella, assembly GCA_007407185.1. NCBI lineage: Eukaryota > Viridiplantae > Streptophyta > Magnoliopsida > Fabales > Fabaceae > Glycine > Glycine tomentella. The sequence continues at coordinate 542,171 of PYAF01001788.1, forward strand.
AATCCAAAAATGATGTTTTCCATGCTTTTAGAAAAATGGCCAAGCTTACTCAAAATGAAAAAGGTAGCAAAATTATCTCAATAAGAAGTGATCATGGTGGAGAATTCCAAAATTAACATTTTGAAAAATTTTGTGAAGAAAATGGAATTAACCATAATTTTTCAGCTCCAAGAACACCTCAACAAAATGGTGTTGTGGAGAGGAAAAACAAATCTCTTGAAGAAAGAGCTAGAACTCTTCTTAATGAGACAAATTTGCCAAAATATTTTTGGACTGATGGTGTAAGTACAGTTTGCTACACTTTGAATAGATTACTTATAAGACCTATTTTAAAGAAAACTTATGAGCTATACAAAGGTAGAAAATCAAACATTTCTCATTTGAGAGCTTTTGGCTACAAGTGCTTTGTTTTAAACAATGGTAAAGAATCACTTGAAAAATTTGATGCTAAAGCTGATGAAGCAATTTTCCTTGGATATTCATTACATAGTAAAGCATATAGAGTTTTCAATAAAAGAACAATGTGCTTGGAAGAATCTGTACATGTGATTTGTCACGAGTCTAATCCCTCAAAAGAGGAAAAGAAGTGTGATGTAGATGCAGGTCTTATGGAGGAATTTATTCAACTTAATGATTCCATAAATAAGGAGAAAGAAGAACCAAGTGCTAAAATGAAACCATCAACACCTGTTCAAGAGCCAAAAGATTGGAGAACAACAAGAGATCTCTCACTTGATAACATCATAGGTGAAGTTTCAAAGGGAGTATCTACTAGATCTTCATTAAGAAATCTATGTTGTAATATGACTATAATAACCTTGGTTTAAAAAAAATTTAAATTAATAAATAAAATAATAATATTTTACTGTAGCTGTACTGTATCATGGCGCTGATAGCGTGGGAACGGCGTGGTTAGCGTGGGATGCGGCGCCAGTAGCGTGGGATATGGCGCCAGTAGCGTGAAATTGCACCAGAAGGCCATTTCTTGCGGCCTGATGGCGCGGATAGCGCCAGTTTGGCGCGATTAGCGCCACAGACGCGCCCAGTTGGCGCGGTTAGCGCCGTAGTGGCGCGATTAGCGCCATAAAGGTCCAGGAAGCTTTTAGTTGCGCTAATTTGGCGTGAATAGCGCCATATATGGCGCGATCAGCGCGGGAACGTCGGCAAAACCAGTATTTAAAGGCAATTTTATGAAATTTTGGCCCAAAAATCATGGTTTCTCCTTCCCCACGACCCAACCTCCATTGATGCATGCTCCAAGCTTCCTTAGACCCCTTTTCTTAGTCTAAACACCTCTCTAAGACCTTTGAGTGTGAGAGGAACCTTTGGGGAAGCTTAATCCTTCACTTGTTTTCTTGAAAAACCCCTTTTATGTGAGAAGTGGAACCTCAGAGGAAAAGCTCAGAAAACTTGAGTTTGGCGAGGACCCATGGCGTGATTAGGACATAGAAGCTCGAGGAAGTTGTCCTGAGGTCTTTTGAGTCGCCATTGAGGTAAGAGACTCAAGTTTTTCCGTTTAATTTTGATTCTGGGGGTTCCTGTGAATAGTGACCCATATGAGCTGGAGCTAGAATTAGCTCAGGGTCCTGTAGAGGAATTTGTTCAGGGCTTAGAATAGATGAAGGATTAGCTTTCAGTTTTTGATTCTGATGACTTTGAGTTTTGGCTCTGTGTTGCTTGTGTGGCCTGTGTAATGGTCACTTATGCTTGTCATCTGATATGCCAGAGCCTTATGTCGAAATGGTAAAAGCCTGAGAGGCTAATGGAATGAGGCCTTGGTTGAGGCTGAGGCCATTCCAAATGATG